>JAJONR010004649.1:0-54274 GCA_029582245.1 Solanum etuberosum | reverse complement strand
GTTGATTTTACCTTTAACTTGCGGGGGTGTATTGGCGCATCTTCCCTATAATAGTGCATAGTCAGTTGTAGTTGTTAGTTAGTTATTTACTGCTTATATGTTTAGTACTACACGTTCATTATTATGAGTCCATTAGGAATACACCTCCTATAGTATAGGAGTTGTTGTTGGTCTTCACTTGTATTTAAAAAGTTTCTCTGCTCATTGTTAACATATAGTAAAATCTCATCGTTTTACATCCTGAATCTTTACCCTTTACTTCTTTACATTTTCTTGGAGCAGCTTCGTATCTTTCTTCTCTTTGGACGACACCATTTTTTAAGTAAACTTGGTCTTTCAATTTTTGATGATAATTTCTTTACAAAATATTTTTGTCGTTTGGACTTCTCTCCTTGAATATTTTCCTACTCATCACTAGATGAATCTGTGCCGTCATTGTCCGTTATGTAAATACGTACAACACGTGGTATGATAATAGAAAGTTCACCCATTAGGTTGTTTTTCTTCCTCTTGCAATTTTTGAGGGTTTTTCGACTGCCTCATTTTCGTGAAGCTCATCTTTGGAAGCCATTACTTCATGAAACAAAAAAAAAAAAAAAAAGCATAAAAAGTCCAGTAAACCAGACATGTATATACACTTCATTAATATTCATAAATTTTTATTTATGTTGTAACACCTCAGAAATCAGACTTGGAATATTTAGCAGAAAAAGGTAAACCACAGAGGGGTTCACGGGCCGTGATCAGGACCACGACCCGTCACCCTCATCGCGGTTCACACCCATCCTCAGGTGGTGGACCACAGAGCAGCCTCAGGTGGTGGATTACAGAGCAGCCTCAGGTGGTGGACCACGAAGCCCTTCACGGGAAGTGGATCCCCACACGAGCCGTGGGAAGGCTCGTGGATGCGAGGCAGAGCTAACAGGGCTCAAGCATCAAATAACGGAGCCCTCCATAGGCCGTAGTCCCAATGACGGGCCATGGATGGGTCCGTCATCCAGAACCAGTAGACCCCAGCCCCAAGTGAAGAACCACGGTGGCCTTCACGGTCGGTGGTCTATCACACGGTCCGTGAAGTCGACCGTAGAGAGGAGGGGGTGCCCTAAACCAATAGACCCTGGCAAAGAACCACAACCCACCTGACGGGCTGTGGTCCCATCGACGGACCGTCAGTGGCTCCGTGGAAGGGCCTCGTCAGCTTTTAAGTTAGGGTCATTACGGTCTTTTCCCCTATGCGTTGGGCATTTAAACTACATCGTTTAACACCTAAACTAAATTGTTTTACTCACTTTAAGCCTAGTAATTTAGTCAGAACCTACCTAAAACCTTTATTCACCAAAAATCATCAAATCTTAGAGGAAAAGAGAAGAAAGAGGCGCAAGTTTTCTCAAGAACAATCAGACGGTTTGCTTCAAGTTTCAAACCCGAAATCGAAGGATTTCTCCATGAATTTCGTCACTAGGTATGTGGGATTTTACTAATGGGTTCCCTTAATCCAGTAAGTCCCTAGAATTCAGTCAGTTCCTTGATTCTCCATATCTTATTTAGACTTAGGGTTTCTAAAACCTTGGATATTTACTGTGATTTAGCTGTTGTAGTATCCTAAATCGAAATAGCTTATTTTTTGGAAAGTTTGATTAATTCCTTGTATGAAACTAAGAACCCTAGTTTGTAAAAATTGTCTTAGTTCATGAATTATACATGCTAGGCCAGTTATACAGATAATCATGCTCCAGATATCAGATGTTACATAATCAGTATATAAATGTTGCATTCTCAAATTTCATGTCAGTATTTTGAGCTATTCAATATTTCAGTTACATTTTAGTCATATACATATTCAGTTGGGAGTAGACTTACCACTGAGTTGGACTAGGGTTCAGCGTACCCTCATAGTCCCAGAACTACGTGCCTCCGTAGGAGTATAAGTCTCCTCTGTTGGGCATCAGATTTAGTGATCACGCCTGCCATGCCTTATACCCCTGGCAAGGTATATTGGGTCCTCTCCATGGGGCATATACATCGGACTCCACGTTTAGCTCACGTGGTTTTATATCGGTTAATAGTAGGTCAGACTCCTAGTGCATTTGACCAGGTTTTCAATATATATTTCAGCATTCAGTTCAGCATGCTATCTTCATGATTAGTACTTCGTCATTAGATTTAGTTTAGCCTTTCAGTTATGTTTCAGTATTTACATTCTTGTTGAGTTATGATTTGTCCAGCTTATATATATTTTACCAGCTTAATATCTATATCCTGCATGCTCAGTACATTCCAAATACTGACGCATACTCTGCGCTACATCATTTCATGATGTAGGTTCAGGTACTTAGCATTCAGACCGCGCTTAGATCGATTCTCGATCCGCATTCAGCCGCTTCAATGGTGAGTCCTCATACTTCGAGGGCAACAAACATGCTTTCAGTTTAGTCTTTACTTTTAGTTTTCAGTTTTGCTAGAGTTAGTTGGGGCATGTCCTAGCAACTCAACTCAGTTAAAGGCTTTTCAGACATAGTAATAAAATTAGCTTGAATTGTTTATATTCACCTTTAAGTTGTCATTAGACTCTTAGTATGGTTTATACATTCAGACTAGTTGGATTTCCCCCATTTTTCAGTTATCTATTGAGTTAGCTTCCGCATAGTTCATGTTGTATTTAGTTATCGTTCAGTATGCTTATGATGCAAGAAACAGGGTTAGTTTGGGGTCACTCGTGATCCTAGGTCCCGTGTTACAACAAGGGGGTAGCCTCGGGGCTTGAAATATGTACTCTCTCTGTCAATTTGATTATCTGATTTTGACTTAGCACAATGTTTATGAAAATAAACAAACTAAATTCAAACTTCCAAATCCAAATTTTTATATCACATGGATAAAAAGGAAATGGAAAAAAAAATTCTCTTAGTCTCAATTTAAGTGTCTTTTCGAATTTGAAGAGTCAAACAAGTTTGACTGTGACTTTTTCATATAACTTTCAAAAAATTTTAATTTTCAATTACATGACTTATAGTATGTTTTACATATTTTTCAAATATATAATTTTATTTTGAAAATCTTGTAGATTTCATAACTGAATTTACTATCACAATTTGAAAAATTTGACTCTCGAAGTCATAAATATCCCATATAAATTGAAATAGAGACACTATTAAAGAACATGTTTCCCTAATAAACATGTTTTGTTTTCAAGGATGAACATATCTTTGTGATAGTTGTACTAAATTCCCTTGAAAGGAAATGAGTTATCTTGCCACTTTACAAAAAAAAATTCTTAAAAAAAAAATTGTCTTTTCATATTTCTTAGGTTTAAAGACTGAAGGTCTCTTATAAATAAAAGTTATTAAACTGAAAGAAATTTGTATAGGGTTAGAAAATTATTTCTCCAAAAATTTATATCCACTTTCACAAATGAAGACTCTAGAATTTACATGAAGTGAATATCTTTTAAACCTAAAAAATATCTTATTTATAAGAAGTCTATAAAACTAAAAAGAATTTTGGAAATGACTAGAAAATTATTTCTCTCAAACTCACTTTAAATCATAGTTTCGCTTTTGTTATGTAATTTCTCTAGAGTTTCAAATAGAAAATTTTCATACAGTCCCTCATGAATTTCATATAGTTCAAAAGATAAAATGTTCAAACACAAACAAACCTAACAACAGTAGAATCTGCACATATATAAGTTTTAAAATGTGTTTAAAGAAGCATACAAGGAAACAAGATAAATGAGATCTCGTCTTCTTATGATTTGAATAAAAGAAAATATGTTTTTCAGATCTCTGTTGTGTAAAAAAAATGAAGATATCTTACAAAAGGACATATATTATTTTTTTTATAAAGGAATAAAAAATAATTTCATATGAAAGCACATCGAAACTCTACAAGTCACACATATATTACTTCACAAATGTAACTGGTAGCTCAAAAAAGATAAAGAAGCCTAAAATTATACATACTTGAAAGAGGAACTCAAGAACTCTCACACAAATCAGTAATTTTGATTTTTCATCTTGTTGTTAAATATTTTTCCTTCTGATGGTCCTTTATATAATTCAAACTAAGGGTTTCAGTTGGATCGGATCGGGTCGATCCAAAATTGGCCCAAATCAATAGAAGCCCATATCAAATCGGTCAAAAACTAACGGAATATCCGTTCAAGGCATGAACTTTTAGAGAACCTGATCTCAAAAATCAAATCTTTATCAAGTATTTGACTGTTATGGGGCCCACTAACGACTGAAAAAAATAAAAAATCTAATCTCATGTTTTTAATTTTTTTTGTTTTTCCAAAAACAAATCTCCCCATTAATCTATAAATAAATTTCATCACATTCTCGGAAAATTCTAGCAACATTTTTATTACAATATTACTTTTTAGTTATTACTTATTAGTTATTGTTATCCATTAATATTAATACTTGTTAGTTAATGTAATGACCCGATCGGTCATTTTTAGAAAGTTTCGTGAATTGACCATTTTGGCCCACTTGATATCGACCCCGAGTCTTTTATGATTGAGTTTGAAAAGTTGGTTTTAAGCTTTGAGTTAAAAGTTGAGGATTTGGTAGGATTGTGAGTTTTAAAGGCAAAGTTGTTAAGAAAGTGGGTTTTGAGGTCTTTTATAGGTTCGAGGGTCGGAATGGAATTCCATCAATCCTGAAATGTAAAATCTAATTCGTAAGAGTTGTCGGTTCTAGATTTTGAGTTTTTTTTTTTGAGGATTTGAGGTCCTACGTTGTGAAATTGTGGAAATTTAGCCTTTGGGTTGACTTCGGTAAACATTCAGAGTTTGAATGCTCATATCTGAATTCTGAAAGTTTTTTTTAGATTCAAGGGATTATTTTAGGCCTTGGTGAGGTCTTGGTTGATTTTTGAGAGGTCCCGAGCATGTTTCAGACTTTTTAGGCGTGAGTTGGTTTCTTGTGATTTTCATGGATGTCGGGTCAAGGAAACTTTGTATTCTTGTTTGAAAGGTTTCGTTGAGTCTGGAACGTCAAGTATAATTGATTTGCATAAGTTTTTTTTTCTATATGGGGTTCCAAACAAATTCTGAGGGTCCTTCCAATGTTTTGAGAGTTGGTTGATTTTCTGTTGTCTGAGTTCTGGTGCACCTCCACTTTTGTGAGAGTTGGCTCGATTTTGCGAGGCTCGCTTCAGTGAGGCTTGGGTCGCTTTTGAAAACGGTCAAGCCAGTTGACCTTCGCTTTTGTGAAGCAGCCATCGCCTAAGCGACCTTCTCTTAAGAAAAGGCCTAGTCGTAGCAGTGAAGCCCGCATTTTTGGCGAGGCTCGATTAAGCAAACCCCTATTCGCTTAAGCGATGTCTAGGAGGGTTTTTGGACTGCAATTTTGGGGTTTAAGCCATTTTCTTCCAATTTTGAGCTTTGGGGACCCTTGGTGGCGAATTTTGAAAGATTTTTTTTTGTGTTAGATCAGTTGGGTAACTTTTCTTTATCCTAAAAGCTCATTTTCCATTGATTAATTATGAGTTTTAACATCAAAATGTGTGTTTTTGGTGGTGTAGTGTCAAGGTTTTTCAAGAACCCAAGAATTTAGTAAAATGGTGATTTTGAATTTATTTTGATCCCTTTTTCGAAGTGATTTTCACTAATGTGTTCCTTGTAATATCTCGGACTTCAAGAAATGGCTAAAAAGGGCAAGTCCACGAATCCAAAATGGATGATGGACCCTTCACGACACCTTATATGGTCCGTTTAGGGGTCCACGCCTGTCTTGGGCATCGTGAAGGACTGTCCAAAGCTGCCAAGGTGAAGGTTACATTGACGATACCCCAGACGACCTGTGGTGACTTGTACGGTCTATTTAAGGGTCCATACAAGTCACCCATAAAGTTTAGAGTTTTGGGTCAACTTCAAATGATTATATCTCTCAATGAAACTGTATTAGGTGGAACATGAATGATGAGTCTGAGATTTCGACTCATTTAGGATGTTGTTATCATCGTTTTATTGTCCTCAATGCCTAATTTATGCTCTAAACTGATGTTAAAGTGTTGGTTTGTAGCAATGAAGGCAAAGGTGCAAGGCAAGGACAGTACCGGGCAAAATGGAGCAAAAAAAATGAAAAGTTGAAGAAAGGCAATCCGGGTGATGGCCAAATCCACTCGGCGACTCGCCGAGTTGCTCTTCAGCTTGCCAATTGTTCCAGACTGCCAGCCCTGGGGAAAAGCCAAATTGGCGATGAAATTGGACCTTCGACGAACCACCAAATGGATTGGTGACAAAGAATTTGATCGCCTAAAGTTACAGGGTCTGAATGATGAAAAGTTAAGGAAAAATGGCAATGGTGAAGAGCAATTGGCGCATTACGACTTTGTCGGCGATGATCGACTAACTCCACCGAGTGACCCCAAAGGCAAAATTTGGGAACGTATAAATTGATATTCAAAAGGAGAAAAGAGAGAGTGGTGTAATCCTGCCATTGTGAGACTCTGAAATTTCGATTGAAACATTGCTTTTCTTAGTTTTTAGGAGTTTTCTAGTAGATTTTGAAGTGGGTTTTGGATTCGAAGCTAAATTGGACCATTGTAAGGATTTAGATATTACTACCTAGCTAATGGAGAACGTATTTGGTATTAATTTCTTACTTTTTATGATGTGTGGCTAAAACCCCTATTCTTGGGGGTGTGATTATGTGATTAATTCCATTAGTTAGCTTATGGATGTTAGTAATTACTAATTTAATTGTTGTTTTGAAGTGGGTTTGATTGATAATTGAGATTTAACTCATGAATTGTAGTTGCAAATGCAGTTCTAGTCTAGTATTATATGCTTTCTTGAGAAAGAGGTTTTAGAATTAAGGTTATTAATTGATTATTGTAGTGATTGGGTTATTATGGGTTCAGCTCAAGAGAGTGAATCTTAATCAGATCCTACCTATCTAGCTCGAGAGAGTAGATAAATTGAGGTTTTGGGTTGTTCACAGTATGATGCTTGTTGAGGTTCGAGAGAGCTCAATTGATTCGTGATAGTTGATCGATAGATGGCTATTACATCCAAAGCCTAGCCTACCCACTAAGATTCAGTGACTTTTAGTGATTAGTAAACACCCGTATAACGAAATTAGCTATTAATCGATCACATTTCCAAATATCCCTTTCTACTTGATTACTCCCCTGTTTTTGTAGTTGTTAATTGACACTCTTAAACCCCCCCCCATTTGACACTTGTTGTCAACCCTTTTGGATTTAATTTACTTGTTTCGATAATTTCTATTCCTACAATCGATTAGAACACATTTATAACTTCGTAACTAAATTCTCTACTGTATCACTCCCTGTGGGATCGACCCCAACTCTTTCTTGGGTTTATACTAGATTGCGACCGCCTACACTTAGTATTGGATGAAGTGTAGTTGAGCATTTTTCAAAATTGGCGCTGCTGCCGGAGAGTGGTGTTTAGAATTCTCTTATTGATGTTTGGAGTTTGATCTTATTGTGTTGTAGTTGAATTGACTTACTTTGTTTTGTGTTTGTTGTTGGCTGTTTGTGAACAGGTGACGAGATGAGTGTGAAGGGAAGTAACGGTAGCCAACTTGGCCACCAAGATGACATTGGTAATATGAACAATGTCAATGACATTCAAGTGGGTGGTGTAGGTGCTATTCGGTTGCCTCCAGTTGTGGGGAATGATGTGTTCCATGTGACTAGCACCATGTTGCAACTGTTGCAAATGAAAGGTTTATTTGGAGGGCTAGATCATGAGGATCCCCATTACCTTATTCGGAATTTTATGGACGTGTGCGGTCCATTTTCATTCAAGAACATCTCACAAGAGACAGTCTGGCTCCGGTTGTTTCCGTTCTCTTTGATGGGAGAAGCAACCAAGTGGTTAGCTGATCTACCGGCGAACTCAATTACAACTTGGGAAGGGATGATCGAGGCATTATACAGAAGATTTTTCCTTCCTTTGAGGATGATGGCATTGAGATATAATATTCAAGGCTTTAAACGTTTAGATGGTGAGCCAATCCACGAAACGTGGCTGAGATTTCAGAAGTTGTTACTTCAATGTCCGACTCATGGACTTCCAAACAACGTGTTGTTACAACACCTATACCGGAGTCTAGACTCGGTTAACAAAGATGTGGCTGATCAACTTGTCTGTGGAGGAATTATGCAGCAGCCTTTTGAGATAGCGTCAACTCTCCTTGATGGGATGACGAAGATAAACCCAGCTTGGTATACTCGGGAGGATCAGGTGTCTCCTTTGACTTTCAGGATCACCAAAGAACAAATAGAAAAGGACCAAGAACGGGATGAAAACATGGCCAAAATGATTACCCAGATGGATCTTTTGTCAAAGCATGTAATGGGTAGTGGTTCTAAGGCTGTGAATGTTGTTGGTGTTAGCGGGGTAAATCCCGATGATGCACACTTTGAGGCTCTTTATAATGAGGAAGTGAGTTTCCTTGCAAATCAAAGTGGAGGTTTCCGTCTGAACAACCCAAGGACGGGCGGGAATCAAGGTTAGAATAGAGAACGTGATGACGGTTGGAGAGACCGTGATCGTGGAACTAATTGGAAGGAGAGAGACTGGGACAAAGAGAGATATGTACCTCCCCATGAGCGTCAAAAGCCAAAAGAGCAAATGGCTGACCCGGAAAACTTCCGCACTGAAAGAAATGAAAGACGACGTCTCAACTCTAAATAAGACGGTCACCTCTCGCTCAGTGTCCATTAAACCTTGAAAGCGTATCCACGTCATGCCATAAAGTTAAATAAGGCACTTATTGGGAGGCAACCCAAGTTCTTAAGCTTTTAATATTGTTTCTTGAATAACGGGTGTTGAATGTGTAGGTTGAAAATTCTAAATTTTGGGAAGAGGAGTAATTAGGCGAGCAAAAGGTCAAGTCGGCAACTCGCCGAACAAGTCGGCGAGCCCGACTTGGATCGTTGTTTGAACCAACTAGTTTGCTAGAGGTTCTGTAAAACTCGGTGGACTAAAGAGCCATTCGGCACATCGCCGAGTAGGTCAGCAACGTAAGTAAGCATCGCCAACTGGCACGCGAACTGAAGGGTTAAAAGGCCAAAATCGTATTTAAATTCAATGAACTCCCTCATTTCATACTTTTCAACTTACACACTTTCACAACCGCATATTTTCATATTTCCGTATTAGTTTTTGTTGTTTTTCGTGTGGGATCAATTACTCGGGAGAGGATTTTAGTATACTTTGCTAGCCTAGCATTTCAATCATCTGCTTCTAAGGTTGGTAACCCGAACCCCGTCATTATATTTTAGTAAACTCAAATGTGTGATCATTGCCTTGGTATTTTTATTGTGTATTGTTGATTGGTTGAATGTGTATCTATAATGAATGCTCGTATCTTGTTTCATTTTGTGTTAATTGGCCATAAATTGTGAAATTCCGTGTATTAGCATGATAAATCTTTTGGGTTGTGTTGATTGTATTGCTGAGTCTAGTGGGGTGAAGTCTGAGTAACCTCGATTGTGGCAATTGTCCTATTTTACCCAATGATAGAGCGGGTGAAGTCTTTCTTAAGGGCAAAAGATGTCAATTCGCCAATTTTGGCCAAATAGGGGAAGTATGAGTACTTCGAGGTCATGGGTAGTATGGGCTTGGGCTCAATTACACTAAATAATGGTTTAATTTTGTTTTTGTGGGCTGCGGGTGAGAAATTGAAGGTCGGGGTAAAAATTTGGCAGGTTGGACTATTCAGTGAGCTGGGTAGAGCTTGTCGACTTGTTCAGCAGTTCGCCTGAAGACCCTTCTACTCTTCTTCACTGTAACATTTTGCGATACGTCTTGGCTTGCCAAGTTCACTCGACGACTCACTGAATTCACTCGGGGACTCGCCGAATGCCCTTCTGCACGCCAAATTCTCTAAAAGTATTTTGTAACATTCGGCGAGCTACTTCTAGTTCGCCGAATGGTGTCAGCGATTCACCGAAAGGCACTGGAAATCACCGACCTGTACTGATTTTTGGCAAATTTTATTCTGTAACATTCGGCGAGCCCGACTTGGCTCGCCGAACGGTTCGACGAGTTTTTCTACACAGTTTTATAACTTTGAAATTTTTTGAATTATATCTAACGTATTTGGTTTTGTTTTGCATGAATGGCTAGACCAAAAGGTGCTGGAAGAAATCAACCACCCTGGAAGTGGGCTAGAGGCATTGTGATCAACGAGGGTCTGCACCCTCCCGGAAGCACAGGTAAACTTCCTCTAATAGGGGGGAAAGGTAAAGGGAAGGGTCCCGTACAACCCACACCAGCAGAGGGGAGCTCCAACAGCGAGGGCATCTATGTCACTCACCTCACTACCTCTGATAGTGATGACCATTCAGGGGACAGTTCTCCGACCTCTGCATATGAGCCGGAGGATGACCATTTGCTCCAGGCTAGGAGTGAGGAGCTACGCTCCAAGGTGATACATGATCCAGCTCGGATCCCAGTGCCTCCTACGCCTCCTCCACCTCCAGCTCAGATAGTAGAGCAGGTTCCTCCACCATTTCAGGCTCCTCCACCCCGGTCACTGAACAGATAAAAGGCCGAGGGTTTGAGGACCATCCTTGAGGAAAAGTGTTTGTCTACTAATGGTGTGGTAGACCTGTACCCAAAGGTGTGTAACACCATAAAGTTCCACAAATTTGAGCTCTTCACGAAGCCTCGAGGCCCTTACATTCCTACTTGGGTCTGGGAGTTATACTCGACATACAGGGAGCTGGTTCCAAAGGGAAAGAAAAAGGCCAGCTCTTTCAAGCTAGTTAATTATGTGGTAGTGCGGGGCAAGAAAGTAAAATGATGTTGCACCGAGATCAATGAGATGCTGGGCTGTACGATGGACATGATGCACTACTATATAGACCAAATCTGGAAGAAGACCCTCGATGATTTGAAGGGTTGGTTGGTACCATTGATTTCAGACACCACGCCGAGGTGGATTGAGGCTGGTGTTCCCATTGAGAAGAAGGACCTGAACATAGCTGCCAGATACTAGTTCAGGTTTATTAGCAGCACCATTATGCCTTCACAGAATAAATCCATACTTCGGCACCCGAAAGCTGCATATCTGAGTTGCATCTTGGATAGGGAGAGACTCAATTCGGGTCAACTCATCCAGTAGGAGATGGCCATGAGGGCCAAGCAGAGTCAGACCTCTCTCTCCTTTCCTGTTTTGATTACTGAGTTTTGCAGGCGGGCCTGTGTTCCGGTGATCGCCAAGATAGATGTGGAAGTGACTCCCACTTCCTCTACTAACATCCAGAGGATAGAAGCCGAGTACATGAGGGATGAGGCTGATAAGAGGAGAGCTGCACGGACGAATACGTCCCCGGTAGTTGATGTTGAGATGTTGCCGTCAGAGGTAATCATTTCCCCTCAGGATAGTGAGCCTACAGGTACTCCTAGTACCTCTACTTTTGCCCTCATGGTTCATCTATTGTTCCCCCTCCTACTACTGTTGATGATGCTTCTTCATCCCGACCCCTATCACCCGAGCCATGTTGTACAAGATGGGCCATCTAGCTCAGTCTGTTGATGTGCGTGCCTCCCGGGTAGAGGCCACCCAGCCAGGGTTGATTGAGGGGGCGATTGCTACTTTCTTGGCCCCGATTAGGTTTGAGTTAATAGAGAACAAAGGTTTGATAGATGCCCTTGTTGTGAGGGTAGAGTCTTGTGAGCAGAGTTGATGTGGTTCTGATGCTATGACGTCCTTGAATGCGTATATTGTTGGGCTGAGGAAATATAAAGATGAGCTGAAGTCCACCGATCTATACATGCTATTCGGTATAGTAGAGATCCCCGAGGTTCCGAGTGTAGATTTCCCGGCCAGTTCTGAGATTCTGACGACGACTACGACTGGAGATGTTTCTATGGATGAGGCAGTTGCTGAGTCTAAAGATAAGACATATAAGGAGGAGATGGGTACTCGTGATGTAGTTGTGTATAGAGATTTTGAAGATCTTGAAGGGGCTATGATCCAGTCAGTGGTAGAGGTTTCTTTGAGAGATACCTCGATGGTGGGCTCCAGTACAACAAAGGATACTGATGAGCCGAGCACTGATTCCCCGATAGATGGAGTCACTGACAAGAAGAGTTCACCCCAGGCTTAGCCTGACACGATGCTTCTTTTGACTCTCTTCCTGTTGTTATTTAGATTGTTTTACTGTTTTTGTGCATTTGAGGACAATTGCTAGATTAGTTTGGCGGGGTGAGGTATTTTCATACACACTTCTTTTGGGCTGTTTTGTGGATATTGGCTGTTTTTGTTTTGTGAATGTTGGATCTTATTTTGTGTTGATATATATATATATTTTTTTTCATCCATAGAGTTGTTCCATTGTGTTTTGTGAATGTTTGTTTTGAAAATAGCCACCTCTTGATGTGTGTGAATGTGGCTATTCTCCTGCAATTTCGAGTGTCGGTTGTGATCAATACCGATGACTTAAATAGTGATCTTGATTGAACGACATGTGTGTGCAAATCTAATGAGACAAATTGATTTGTGTAACTCATATGTGAACTCATAGAATCTCATTGTGACTAAGCCGGTTGTTGAGTTGAACTATTGTGATGATCGTTGCACGCGAGCGGAAAAATTGTAGAGTCTTGTTTGATGATTGTGTTGAACGCCTTGTATGGTGAGGTTATCTTGAAATGCATTCTTGATAATACCTAGAACTTTCCCCGTTGGTCCAATTGACTAGTGTGAGCGAATAATAGAGATGATCTTTGGCAAAAATTTGTGAAGAGTGAGCCGAAGTTCCCATTATACCTCTTTGTGACCACCTTGTGAGAGTGTGAACCTAGTTTGACACCATTTGAGCCTATCCTTTTCTTTGGAAGAAACTTGAACAACTTTGACCTCTTTGTCCCATCACCTATAACCTTCATGAAGTATTGGTTCGTTTGAATAGCCAACTTAGTCCAAAAGCCTATGTTGGGGTGTGGTGAAAAAGAAGAAAAATCAAAAAGTTGAAAAATCTGCCTTTGAAAAATCTTGTTGAAAAAAAGATGGAACCCCTCCATGTAAAAAAAAACAAAAATGTGAAAATAGAAAATGATTAAAAAAGAGAAGAGTTTGTTAAATAAATCTTGTGAAATGAGCAAAAGAAATGGGGTATCCAATGAGTCATGCTTAAATGAACATAGGGTGGATTGTGAACATCATAGAGTATGAAAGAGAAGGAGAAGAAATGAATTGCAGGCCATACCTCATGAAGGTAGAATTCACTAAACGAAAATGATCATACCATTACCCTCAACCCCGTTACAAGCCTTGAAAGACCTTTGTGATCTTGATTGAGCTTAACATCATGTCGATTGGAAAATACGGGCAACCCTATGGGGACGAATCATGCATGTATTTGTCTTTGAGAGGGTGAGAGTTTTTTTTTTATTTCAAAATGTTGAAAGTTTGATGAGCTTTGTGTGAGCATGTAATCGTTCTTAATGTGAGGGCATTCAAATACTTTTGTAGATCTTGAACTTGCATTTGAAGCAAGCATTGTGAGCTTGAGTCCATTAGATAATGGTTAGTCACAGTTTGAAACTTCCAGTGCACAATTGAACATTGCATGAGTAGTTTGAATCTCTTGTGTGCATTCATGTTGAGTCTTGAATAGTACTGTTTGTAGGCATCCTTCTAGAACTGATTGATCATGTGTTTTACTTGAGGACAAGCAAAAGCTTAAGTTGGGAATGTTTATGAGTCTGAGATTTCGACTCATTTAGGGCTTTGTTTTCATAATTTTATTGTCCTCAATGCCTAATTTATGCTCTAAACTGATGTTAAAGTGTTGATTTGCAGCAATGAAGGCAAACGAGCAACACAAGGACAGTACGGGGTAAAAAGGAGTGAAAAAGCTAAAGAAGTTGAAGAAAGGCAATCCTGGTGATCGCCAAAGCCACTCGACGATTCGCCGAGTGGCAGTTCAGCTCACCAAATGTTCCAGACTGCCAGCGCTGGGGAAAAGCCAACTTGGCGATGAAATTTGACCTTCGGCGAACCGCCAAATGGATCGGTGACAAAGAATTGGATCGCCTACAGTTACAGGGTCTGAAGGATGAAGAGTTAAGGCAAAACGACGATCGGGAAGAGCAACCGGTGCATCGCCGACTTGGTCGGTGATGCTCGACTAACTCCATCGAGTGACTACAAAGGCCAAAATCTGGGAACGTATAACTTGATTTTCAAAAGGAGAAAAGAGAGGGTGGTGCAATCCTACCATTGTGAGACTTTGAGCTTTTGATTGAAACATTGATTTTCTTAGTTTTTAGGAGTTTTTTAGTAGATTTTGAAGTGGGTTTTGGATTCGAAGCTAAATTGGAGCATTGTAAAGATTTGGATATTACTACCTAGCATATGGAGAACGTAGTTGGTATTAATTTCTTACTTTTTATGATGTGTGGCTGAAACCCCATTCTTGGGGGTGTGATTATCTGATTAATTGTCTTAATTAGCTTATGGGAGTTAGTAATTACTAATTTAATTGTTGTTTTGAAGTGGGTTTGATTGATAATTGAGTTTTAACTCATGAATTGTAGTTGCAAATGCAAATGCAGTTCTAGTCTAGTATTATATGCTTGCTTGAAAAAGAGGTTTTAAAATTAAGGTTATCAATTGATGATTGTAGTGATTGGGTTGTTATGGGTTCAGCTCGAGAGAGTGAATCTTAATCGGATCCTACCTATCTAGTTCGAGAGAGTAGATAAATTGAGGTTTTGGGTTGTTCACAGTATGATGCTTGTTGAGGTTCGAGAGAACTCACTTGATTCGTGATAGTTGATCAGGAGATGGCTATTACATCCAAAGCATAGCCTACCCACTAAGATTCAGCGACTTTTAGTGATTAGTAAACACCGGTATTGGGAAATTAGCAATTAATTGATCACATCCCCAAGTATCCCTTTCTACTTAATTACTCCCCTGTTTTCATAGTTGTTAATTGACACTCTTAAACCTCCCATTTGACACTTCTTGTCAACCCTTGCGATTTAATTTACCTATTTTGATAATTTCTATTCCTACAATCGATTAGAACACATTTATAACTTCATAACTGAATTCTCTACCGTATCACTCCCTGTGGGATCGACCTCAACTCTTTGTTTGGTTTATACTAGATTGAGACCGCCTACACTTAGTATTGGATGCAGTGTAGTTGAACATTTATCAATGACCTATCAAATTAAAGGTCTTCGCATCCTCTTTCCAACCCCACCAAGTTTGCCTCATTTCAAGTTTGGAGTAAGAAGTTATGTCTGTTTTAGTGAAGCACTGTTAGGCAAGTATAACTTGATGACCCATTAGACGGCCCCTGAAGAGCTTCACGGACCGTGAAGCTTCGTACGGTCTGTGAAACCTACCATTTGAGGCACATTCTTAGTTTTAAAAGTTGGAGTCGTTTTGCTCTTTCCTTATCCGTTTGGTACTTAAACTATGTTGTTTTAACCCCTATTCTAAGCCTAAACCACGATATTTTACACCTAATTAAGGGCTTAGAAAGTATTAGTCAATTCTTTTATTTTCATTAACACTTCAAGAAGTTAGAGCAAGGTTCCAAGAGGAGAAAATCTAGGGTTCAAGAGTTCTTCAAGTTTCTTCGATTTTGCCAAATAACTTCGTTCTTCCAGGTATGTAAGGCTATCATAGTGTTGGACTAGTTCATCCTCAAGCCCTACATCTAATTTTAAGTCAGTAAAAGAGTAATCTAGGGTTCTATCCTTAGATTTGAGTATTTTTGAGATGAGTTGATATTGAGTTTTGAGTTCTTGAGTTGTTGATTATTGAATCCCTAATTCTAATCATTGAATTGTTGTACATTGTGTATTGCGATTATTGAGTTGATTGTTCATGTCTATTTTTTAGCATGAACCCTATTCTTGAGTATTCATTGAATTCTTATTGAGAATGTTTTAAGCAAAATACTATTGTTTAAACTAAACTTTGAGGAAGTAAAGAGGAGTTTGAGAAAGAGTATAAGGGAACTAAGTATTTTCCAAATACTTCATTTTTACATAAAGAAAAAGAGTAGACTTATTTTGAGAAAAGTTAAAAGAGTTTTCAGAAAGATTAAGTAAAAAGTATTTACCTCTTAAAGAGGCCCCTTTTATGTAATTATCTCAACCCATATTGTTTTTTTACATAAAGCAAAGAGAAACGTTGTTTTCTAAATGAACAATGAGTTTCAGAGACATTTTAGAGCAGTTACCTCTTTTAAGAGGACATTTTGAGAAATTATCTCAAATTAGAGAAAGAGTATTTTTATATACATTTGAGCAAGAGTATATATTGTTCGGAGTAGTATTGAACACCGATATGGGGGAGAGTCTAGATAACTCACAACCCCCATAAACAATGTCATGCCAACATGGGTACATGATCATACTTTTTAGATGTCCTTAGTGCCTTCAGGCAAAGCTTAGTGGATCCACTTAGTTGAGGCGTTCTATATCCCGACATGACATAGGACAATTCTGGCAGCGTGGAAAAGATGTTGTATTATAACTTAGCTCATAGTGATGGTTGTTGGGTCGAGAATCTTTCAGTAGAGTTTAAGTGTATTTTTATATATCACTTATTATGTTAAAGTTCAGAGAATGAGAAAGTATTTTGTAAAGTTAAATGGTTTCATTCGTTTAATTCTTTACATTCAGTTGAGTTTATGTTATACCTATTGCAGACCTTCATTCAATTATTTCACCTCGGCTATATAACATACTCGTACATTCAAATGTACTCATTTCATTCGACCTGCATCTTTTATGATGAAGATATAGGTGTTCAGGATCATCAACAGGAGTTTCGTTGAGATCACTTTGCACTTCAGATAGCTTTGGTGAGCCTCCTTGCTTTTATGGAGGATTTCACATTTATTTTCTATTATTCTTGAGTTGTCGTGGGTCTTGTTCTGACAACTAGCCTAGTATTAGAGGCTTCATAGATAGTTAGATTTGTTGAGTCTCTCAGTATTTTTCTTTCTATTTTCAGATCTTGAAAACCATTGCTTCTACTCTATTAAGTATTTCCAGACATTTATTTGGGTTGAGTTTAATTGAGACTATTGAGTTTAATTATTTATTTAAAGCTACTTTATGCTTGAGTAAGGGTTTTCTTGTGGATCATAAATGGTTCTCGAGTTCCGGCCACGTCCACGGTGTAGGCTCGAGGCGTGACATTCATAAAGCATTAAACATTATTTCCAAGTATTTTTTTTCCAGATTCAAACCTCTATTTTGATATTGGGGAGTTGATTGACACATTTATTTTTCATGATTGATGTGGAATGTGTTGTTTCCAATGGGTGATTCTGATTACTTGATTATTTTCGATCGTTTTGCTTTACATGTGGTTCGTAACTCCTAGAGTAATTTTTGATTGATTTAAGGTGAGTGACTTCGTAAACCTTGTATTCTAGTTGAATTCATATGCTTCCTTTGTTGTTTGTGCTTTGGGAGTAGTAGGGATGAGGTTAAGGGTTAAATTGTCCGCTTGTTATACCTATATGAATAATAAGGGTTTGAAATGAAAAAGGTTATGTGTTGATCATAATGATGTGAATTGCCTTATTGTAATCCTCCTTGATTGATTGATGAAATTCTTGAAAGCATGAATATGGACTCGAATTGTATAATTTGTTGTCTCTTCTATATGGTGTGATATCTCTTGTGTGCACTGATTGTTGAACACCATGATGAGACATATGATGATTATAAGGTCGAGGTCTTTGGCGATGAATGATGTTATGCCGAGGTCTTCGAAGGTGAGTGCTATTATGCCAAGGTATTTGCCGGTGAGTGTTATTACGCCGAGGTCTTTGCCGGGGAGTATGATTAGGCTGAGGGCATTTTCGGTGAAAGTTATTATGCCGAGGTCATTTCCGATAAGGGATACGAAGCCGATGGGAAATGATTCCGGCTACTGATATTGTGCTGATGGGAAATGGTTTCGGCTACTGATATTGTGCTGATGGGAAATGGTTGCGGTGAGATATTGATTATGTGACTTGATACCTTTGATGCTTATGCATGATTTGCTTGATACTTGAGATTGATATACTTGTTACGTGTGACTGAACTACTTGAATTTGAGGTTGACCTATTTGATTCCTTTAATTGTTGAATTGTGGCTATTAGACCGTGAATATTGGGCCTTGTGAGTCGTGTATTGTAGAATTGCTAGGTTGGACTGATTTCTGTGCAGGTTGAAGTTTGAGGAGGTTCAGTTGGATAGTAAGGGGTATTCATTTTCTAGCTAGTTTCCTTCTTTAGTAGGTTGTTTGCTGGGTACCGTGTTGTTGGTACTCACCTCTTGCTTCTACACTTATGTAGGTTCCGAGCTCGGACCCATGTAATCTTCTTCTCCTTCTCCTCCTAATAGTCGAGACTCATGAAGGATTAAGAGAGGTAGCTGCTTGTGATCCTGGCGGGCCCTCTTTTCCTTTTTCTTTAAGCTCTGTTCTAGTTGAGAAGCAATGTTTGAGACTTGTATTTATCTTTTGAGTTTTGTATTTTCATTGCTGGCTTGTACAGGTGACAACCAGGTTTTGGGGTGTTGTTTAGAATGAATAAGTTTTCTGCATTTGTCTTATTCTTGCCTTTTATTTCCGCACTGCTTTTGTTTTGTTCAGGTTGATGCTAACTTGTCTTGGTGGGAATAGACACGTGCCCTCACGTCCATTTTTGGATCCTGACAAATGGTATAAGAGCCAGGTTCATAGGTCTCACGTGTGTACAAGCCAATTCTAAGTAGAGTCTTGAGGATCGGTATGGAGACGTTTGTACTTATCTTCAAGATGCTACAAATATTGTTAGGAAACTTCCTTTTATTCATCATTTCTTATCGTGCGTGGTTACCTTCGCTTGTGCTGAATTGTCGTATGTTGTTTTTAAAGATGCTGAGGATGAGAGCTTCTGTTTCTAGTGGTAGAGGGGAGGCAGTCCCTGAGACTGTTGTTAAGACCCAAGCTAGGGGTAGAGGTAGGGCCCGAGCTAGAGGTAATGCTCATGGAGTAACACCAGGTAGAGGTCGTGCCTATGGAGCAGCACCAGCTAGGGGCAGGGCTCGAGAGGTTTCTCCTAAGCCACATGTTGAGGTTTCTGAGGACTAGGTTCCTCCTGAGTTTGGAGCTCCGTTGTTTCAGGAGATTTTGTTGAGGATGCTTGGTGTGTTAGAGAACCTTTCTCCGGGGCACAGACCCCAGGTGAGCAGCAGACCCTAAATCAGTTGAGACTGTAGGTGTTCATGTTCAAGTTGGCCAGCCACCAATGGTTCTTGCACCGGTTGTTGGTGCGCAAATTGTTGCTGAGGTTATTTTGACAACGGCATGTCACCAGTGCTATGAGATGTTTCAGAAGATGAAACCACCCTACGTTAAGGGTGGTAAGAGCAATGATGCTCATTTGTGCCATGAGATGCTTTAGGCAGCGGGTATGGTGGATGCTCGTGGTGTCCTGTTTGTTGCAATTCAACTTCGTGGTCGCTTCAGAAAATGGTGGAGGACTTTACTGAGATCTAGACTAGTTCGATATCCTCCTGTAGAGTGGGATGTGTTTTCTAGTACTTTCCAAGACAGATTCATTCCTTGGAGTGTGAGAGAGGAGAGTCACTTGAGATTTGAGAGCTTGGTTCAGGGTAGTCTGTCTGTGACCGAGTATGATTCCCGTTTCTGCAAGCTCTATAGGCATGCTTTCACTATTGTTACGGATAAGGCTGAGAAAGTTCACTGGTTTGTGAGAGGGCTGACTTTCTCCTTCAGATCTTATGTGTTCAGGGCAGCTAGAGAGGGGGCTTCCTTGCAGTCCATTGTGAGCACCGCCAAGAAGGCAAAATTGATGGTCTTACAGGATTTTGGGGAGCCCAAGAAGGCCTGTTCTTCTGGTAAGTTTTCTGGTGCCTCATCTGGAGGTAGAGGTTCGCATAGGGGTAGTGGTTACTTCCAACCGTTGGTCGGTTCATGCTTATCATGCCAACAGCTGATAGTGGCCAGTCGGCCTGAGGTTCTTATGTTTTTGGCCGAGGTAGCTATGGTAGTTCGTTTGGTTCGCAAAAACAATTGTCTATGTCGAGATCTTGATTTACTTATGGGGATCCAGGTCATATGATGCGCGAGTGTCCTCTACAAACTCATTTAGGACCTCAGCCTTCTTACTCAGTTGTTCCAGCTAGGGATCCAGTGCCTCCAGCCAGTGGTCGAGGCAGAGCTCATACTGGTAAAGGTGCCAGAACTTCTGGTAGGGGGTACTCCAGCTCTACAGGGTAGAGGTAGAGGTTCTTCAGGCTATAGGCCACCGAGATGGCCAGTTCTATGCTTTTCCAGAAAGATCTAAGGCTGAGACTTATGATGCTATGATCACAAGTATCGTCCCAGCTTGCCATCGACTTGCGTCTATATTGTTTGATCCGGGGATCTACTTTCTCATATGTTTTTACCTATTTTGCTGCTCGGTTTGATATGATGTTTGATTGCATTTCTGTGCCTATTTATGTTTCTACACTAGTGGGTGAATCCTTAGTGGTGGATTGAGTGTATCGATCCTGTCTTGTTTCTATGGCTGGGTATGATACTTGGGTAGACCTGATCATTTTGTGGATGGTAGACTTTGCATATTGGGTATGCATTGGCTTGCTCTACATCATGTTATTCTTGATTGTTATGCTAAGACTGTGACATTAGCGATGCCGAGTGTCTCAAGATTTGAGTGGACGGGTGCTTGTGGTTCTTACCCTAGCAAGGTCATCTCCCTCATTAGAGCTAAGAGATTGGTTGATAGAGGATGTTTGTCATATTTAGCTTTTATTTGGGATTCTAGTGTTGAGCCACCTCGCATGGATTCAATGACTGTGGTTCGAGAGTTTACATATGTGTTTCCTATTGATCTTCCAGGTGTTCCTCCGGATAGGGATATGGATTTTTCTATTGACTCGGAGCCAAGCACCAAGCCCATCTCTATTGCTCTTTTTTGTATGGCACCAGCTGAGTTAAAAGAATTGAAGGATTAGTTGCAGGATCTATTGAGTAAGGGATTCATTCACCCTAGTGTGTCTCAACGGGGTGCTCCTTTGTTGTTTCCGATAGAGAAGGATGGATCCATGAGGATGTGTATTGATTATCGTTAGTTGAACGAAGTGACAGTGAAGAACAAGTATCCTCTTCATTGTATTGATGATTTGTTTGATCATCTTCAGGATGCATGTTTTCTAAGATTTATTTGAGATCCACTTATCATCAGCTAAAGATCATGGCATCGGATATCCCTAAGATAGCCTTCAAGACTAGTTATAGTCACTATGAGTTTCTTGTGATGTCTTTCGATTTGACTAATGCCCCTGCATCATTCATGGAGTTGATGAACGGGGTGTTCCGGCCTTATTTGGATTCCTTTGTGACAGTGTTTATTAATGACATCTTGGTGTACTCTAAGACTAAGGAAGATCACTACCATCATTTGAGGATTGTACTCCAGAGATTGAGGGAAGAGAAGCTTTATGTCAAGTTCTTAAAATGTGAGTTTTGGCTTGATTCTATGGCATTTTTGGGACACGTGGTGTCTAAGGAAGGTATTTTTAGGACAAGACCTACATCAATTACTGAGTTCTCAAGTTTTTTTGGACTTGGAGGCTATTACTGATTATTTGTGTAGAGCTTATCTACTATTACATCTCACTTGACTAGATTGACTTGTCGAAGTGTGAGTTTCTTAGTGGTTTGATGAGTGTGAGGAGAGATTTTAAATCTTAAGACTTTGTTGACGTTGGCTCCTGTTTTGACCTTACCCGAGAAGGGTGTGGATTTCACTGTTTGTTGCGATGCTTTTGGACTCGGGAAAGGTGGTGTTATGATGCAGAAAGGTAAGGTGATTTCTTATGCTTCTAGGCAGTTAAAGACCCATGAGAGAAACTACCCTACCCATGATTTAGAGTTTTTAGTCGTAGTGTTTGTGCTTAAGTTGTGGTGACATTATCTGTATGGAGTTCATTCTAAGGTTTTCACAGATCATCGGAGTCTTCAGTAAATCTTCAGTCAGAGAGATCTAAACTTGAGGCAGCGTAGATGAATTGAACTACTGAAGGACTATGATATCACTATTTTGTATCATTAAGGGAAGGCCAATGTGGTGGCCGATGCTTTGAGTAGGAAGAGTTCTAGCATGGGAACTTCTACCGCTATTAGTGTGGTGGAGAGACCATTGGCTAGAGATGTATAGATATTAGCCAATAGTCTCGTGCGATTGCAGATCTCTGAGGAGATGGGTAGTTTGATTGTTTTTATTGAGGCTTGTTCTTCCTTAGTTGAGAAGATTCGTGAGCAACAGTTTGATGACGAGAAACTGCGTCTCATTCGAGAAAATGTGATGAGAGGGAAAGCTAAGGTGGTTGTCCTTAATTATGATTTGTGTGCCCAAGGTGGGTGAGTTGGTTAGACTAATTCTTAAGGAGGCCCATTGTTCCCGATATTCCATCAATCCGGGTGTAGCAAAGATGTATCATAACCTGAGCCAGCACTATTGGTGGTGTGGTATGAAGAGGGATATAGCAGAATTTTTTTCGAGGTGTTTGACTTGCCAACATGTCAAGTGTGAGCACCAGCGACCTGGAGGTATATCTCAGAGAAGGCCTATTCCTACTTGGAAGTGGGAACGAATCACTATGGACTTTGTTGTGGGACTACCTACCACTGTGGGTGGTTATGATTCTATTTGGGTGGTTGTTGATAGGTTGACCAAGTCCACCCATTTCATCCCAATTCAGGTGAAGTATACGGTGGAAAAGTTAGCCAAGCTTTATATTAGTCAGATTGTGCAACTACATAGAGTCATAGTGTCTATTGTCTCCGATCGAGGTTCTTTGTTTACTTCCCAATTATGGAAGGCTTTGCATCATGGAGTACTACTGTTAATCCTGTGCTAGATGGTCAGTCCGAGCGAACGATTCAGGTGTTAGAGGACATGCTCCAAGCTTGTGTGATTGATTTTAGTGCTAGATGAGATCGACATTGTCCCTTAGCAGAGTTTGCCTATAACAACATTTATCATTCCACTATTCAGATGGCCCTTTTTGAGGCGTTGTATGGAAGACAATGTAGATCTCTAATCGGATGGTTTGATTCAGCTCAGATGGATTCTTTGTATACAGAATTGCTTAGAGATTCTATGGAGAAGCTTCGTATGATCTAGGGTAGATTGACAGCCCAAAGTTCACAGAAGAGTTATGCGGATCAAAGAGTTCGAGCTCTAGTATTAATGAAGGGCAATCATGTTTGGCTCAAAGTGTCACCCATGAAAGGTGTGATGAGGTTCAAAAAGAAGGGTAAGCTTAGCCCTAGGTTCATTGGACCCTTTGAGATTTTGAGTCATGTGGGAGAGATAGCCTATAAGTTTGCCTTGCCCCTTAGCTTGTTAGATGTGCATCCTATGTTTCATGTTTCCATGCTTGGGAAGTACGTGCCGGATGAGTCCCATGTACTTTCCCTTGATTCAGTTCAGTTGGGTCCAGACTTATCTTTTGAGTAGTAGCTTATAGCCATTTTGGATAGGCAGGTTCGGAACCTTAGGACCAAGAAGATCAATTTTGTGAAGGTGCAGTGGAAGCATCATTCAATTGGTGAGGCGAATTATGAGACAGAGTCATATATGCTTGCAAGATATCCTCATATTTTCAAAGCTTCAGGTACTTTCTTTTGCTTTATGTTTGAGGATGAATATTGTTTTTAATGGTGATAATGTAATGACTCGATCGGTCATTTTTGGAAAGTTTTATGAATTGACCATTTTTCTCCTCTTCATATTGACCCCAAGTATTTTATGATTGAGTTTGAAAAGTTAATTTTGGACTTTGAGTTAAAAGTTGAGAGTTTGGTAGGTTTGTGAATTTAAATGCTAAGTTGTTAAGAAAGTTCTTTTCGGGGTCTTTTGGAGTTTGGAGGGTCGGAATGGAATTTTGTTGTTTCCATCAGTCCCAAAACGTGAAATCTGATTAGTGATAGTTGTCGGTTCCAGATTTTGAGTCTATTTGAGGATTTGTGGTCCTAAGTTGTGAAATTGTGAAAAATTAGCCTTTGAGTTGACTTTGGTCAACATTTGGGGTTCGGATGTTTGGATCAAAATTCTGAGAGTTCCATTAGATTCAGGGGATGATTTTAGGCCTAGGTGACATCTTGGTTGATTTTAAGAGGTCACAAGCTTGTTTTAGCCTTTTTAGGCGTGAGTTGGTTTCTTGTGGTTTTCAGAGATATTGGGTCAAGGAGACCTCTGATTTGTGTTTTGACAGTTCCATTGAGTCTGAAACTTCAAGTATAATTGATTTACATATGTGATTTGTGTTTAAGGGATTCTGAACGAATCCCGAGGGTCCTTCCAATGTTTTGAGAGTTGGCTTATTTTCTGATGTCTGAGTTCTGGTGCACCTCCGCTTTTGTGAGAGTTGGCTCGCTTTTGCGAGGCTCACTGTAGCGAGGCTTGGGTCACTTTTGTGATGGGTCAACTCCTGTTGATCTTCGCTTTTGTGAAGTAGCCACTGCTTAAGCGAATGCCTAGTCGTAGAAGCGAAGCCCGTGTTTTTGGCAGGGCTCACTTAACCGAACCGTTGTTCGCTTAAGAGATATCTGGGAGGGTCTTTGGCCTGCCATTTCAGGGTATAAGACATTTTCTTCCAATTTTGATATTTGGGGACCCTTACTGGCGAATTTTGAAAGGATTATTTGTGCTAGATCAGTTGGGTAAGTTTTCTTGATTCTAAAACTTCATGTTCCATTCATTAATTATGAGTTTTAACATCAAATTCTGGGATTTTGGTTGGTTAATGGCCAGGTATTTCAAGAACCCAAGGATTTAGTAAAGTGGTGAGTTTGAAGTGGTTTTGATCCCCTTTTCAAAATGATTTACACTAATGAGTTCCTAAAGTCTTAAATATTATTTCTATGTATTGTTTTCCGGATTCAAACCTCCATTTTGATATTAGGTTTTGAGGTTATTGATCCATTTATTCACATGATTGATGTAGGAAGTGTTGTTTCCAATGGGTGATTGTGATTACTTGATTATTTTAGATCGTTTGGCTTTGGAAGTGGTTCGGAACGGGAAGACTCAACTCCTGGAGTGATTGTTGATTGATTTAAGGCGAGTGGCTTCCTAAACCTTGTATTCTAGTTTAATTTGTATGCTTCTTTGTTGCTTGTGTATTGGGAGTAATGGGGATGAGGTGAAGGGTAAAATTATCCACATGTTATACCTAAATGAATAATAAGGGGTTGAAATGAAAAAGGCTATTTGTTGATCATGATGATGTGAATTGCCTTATTGTAACCCTTGTTTGTTGATTGATGAAATGCTTGAAAGCATGAATGCGCACTTGAATTGTGTAATTTGTTGTCTCTCTTATTTGGTGTGATATTGATTGTGTGTATTGATTATTGAACACCGTAATTAGACATGTGATGATTATGATGCTGACGTCTTTGCCGGCGAGTGCTATTATGTCGAGGTCTTTGACGGCGAGTGCTATTATGCTGAGGTCTTTGCTGGTGAGTGCTTTTATGCCGAGGTCTTTGCCGGAGAGTTATATGATGCCGAGGTCTTTGCTGGCAAGTGTGATTAGGCCGATGTCAGATTCGGCCAATGTTATTATGCTGAGGTAATTGGCGGCAAGGAATAAAAAGTCTATGGGAAATGCTTCCGGAGAGAGATTGATTATGTAACTTGATACCTTTGGTGCGTATGCGTGATTTGCTTGATACTTGAGATTGATATACTTATTGTGTGTGACTGAACTACTTGAATTTGAGGTTGACTTAGTTGATCCCTTTAATTGTGAATTGAGGCTAAATACACTATGAATATTGGGCCTTGTGAGTCATTTATTGTAGAATTGCTAGGTCGGACTAATTTATGTGCATGTTGTAGTTTGAGGAGGTTTGGTTGGAGAGTTAGGGATATTCATTTTCTAGCTAAGTGCTTTGTTTAGAAGGTTTCTTGCTAGGTACTGTGTTGTTGGTACTCATCCCTTGCTTCTACACTTCTTTAGGTTTCAATTCCGGAACCGTGTGATCTTCTTCTCCTTCTCTTCCTGACAGTTGAGGCTTGTGAAGGATTGAGAGAGGTAGCTACTTTTCATCCTGGCGGGCCCTCTTTTAACTTTTCTTCAAGCTTTGTTCTACTTGAGAAACAAAGTTTCAAACTTGTATTTATCTTTTGAATTCTGTATTTTCATTAACTGCTTGTACATGTGACAACCAGGTTTTGGGGTATTGTTTAGAATGAGTTTTCCACATTTTTCTTATTCTTGCTTTTTATTTCCGCATTGCTTTTGTTTCGTACAGGTTGAGGTTGACTTGTCTTGGTGCGAATAGATAAGTGTCATCACGTCAATTTTTGGGTCGTCACAGTTAATAATTATTAGTTTATTATTTTAATATTATTTTGACTTATTGGTAACTCCATGATCAAAAGTATCAAGGATTAAATATCATTATGAACTAATCAAGTGCAATTGTGCTACCGTTCAATCAAGTATTTATTTTGTTCCAAAAATTTAGTAAGATTGTTTCATTTATTTCTATTATTTTTCTATTTTTAGTATCTTATATTTAATTTTTGTTATTTTAATTAAAATAGCACAATGAATTTAATGTAAAAAGTGAAAAGTTTGTTTGAGGTTATGCTAATAGAGGTAAAAGTAGAAATTCAAGAGGTTTTATTTCTAATATTGTTCTATTTCTACCATTTTAATTTTCTTCTTCGTCATGTCTAAATTACTAATTATATTCAAAATAACACGTAAGTTAATAAGATGAACAAAATAATTAAATTTTATTATTGCATTATTAAATGATTTCTTTAAATTTTAATTTACATAAAAATATTGACCACTATGTACTAAAAAAATTATTCAACTTAATAAAATATAAAGTACACTAATATAGTGCAAGTCTTATCTATTTATGATTATTAAATATTAAATATTGACCAGTAAGAAATTAGTATAAAATACAGAAATTTCAATAATTTTGGCGCTAATCAATTTCTATCTAGAAAGTTTCTCAAATTAGAATAATCCTAAATTTTTCAGAACTCACAGTTACATTACTCCTTCGCCAAATAAATAGCACACGATACATAACTATAAACTAGATTCATACTGATTTTGGTTTGAAATAACTGGACTTATGTATCAACAATATCATTTGTACCAGATATATTTTACATAAACAAAGTTGTAATGTATCTGATAGAGAAGTAGTGATGTATCCGGATGTTAAGATAAAGAGAAAGAAGAAGTGATTTTTGTAATTAATTCAAATAGTAGACATTTTTAGATTAAAGATGCTCATGTGATGACATGGATTCTAGGGTCAATTGACCCTCTTATTGTTCTTAATCGCAGGTCGTACAAGACAACTAAGGCCATGTGGATTACTTATAAAAGGCTTATAACAAAGATAATAGCACAAGACGCGTTTAGTTAGAGTATGAAATTGTTAATAACTCTCATGGAAGTCTTTCTATTCTGAATTATATTTTTTGGATTTCAGAACTTATGGGCTTAATAAGATATTGTCTATGCCAAAATACCTATTGAATCTCTACCTGTGATTTACGGAGTTCATGAGCAAAGCAAGCGAGACCAATTTTTGATGAAATTATGCTTTGACTTCGAGAGTGTTTGCTCTAACTTGATGAATCGAGACCCGTCTCCATCTTTTGGATGTTTGTTATAGGGAATTACTCAATGAAGAACAACGTCTTGTCACACAAATCAATAAAGAAAATGATGTCACTGTTGCATTTGCTGCTCAAGGTAAAGGAAAGGGAAGAGATATGACTAGAACTCAATGCTACTGTTGCAAGGAATATGGTGATATTGCTAGCAATTGTAGCAAGAAGTTTTGTAATTATTGTAAGCAACAAGGGCACATTATCAAAGAGTGTCCCACAGGACCTCAAAATTGTAGGGTCAATGCTTTTCAAGCTTGGATAAATGGTTCCACTATTGATAACCCATCTTCAGGACAAGTTTTTACTCCTGAAATAGTACAACAAATGATCGTGTCGGCCTTTTCAGCATTGGGGTTACAATGTAATGATGTTACATCTAATTTTTGGATTGATTATTCAGGTGATTCCAACCATATGACCAATTCAACGAGCATCCTAAAAAGTGTTCATAAGTATCAAGGTCCATCACAAATACAGATTCCAAATGGTAGTAATTTACCCATTACCAAGGTTGGGGACATTACTCCAACTTTCAAGAATGTTTTTGTTTCACCAAAGCTCTCAACTAGTCTTACTTTAGTTAGAAAATTGGTAGATAACAATAATGTGATGTGAATTTTTCTCGTAATGGTTGTGTTGTGCAAGATCAGGTGTCGGGGATGATAATAGTGAAGGCGCCTTAAGTTGGACGAATTTTTCATATACACTTTTTTGTTGCTCCCTTCTATCTTTTGCTTGTACTTCTACTGCTAGTAAGACTGACGTTTGGCATAAGCGTGTAGGAAATCCAAATTATGTTGTGCTGTCTCATTTATCAAATTCTCATTTATTGTGAAATTAAAATCAATTTTCAGCTGCTTCCATTGATTGTTCTACTTGTAAATTAGGCAAAACTAAAACTCTTCCTTTTCTTAATTTTTGCAGTCGTGCTACAAAGTGTTTTGATGTCATTTATAGTGATGTTTGGAGAATTTCACTAATTATTCTCATGCTCATTTAAAATACTTTGTGACATTCATAGATGATTATAGTCGGCTTTCATAGGTGTATTTTCTTCCATCCAAATCGAAGGTATTTTCCATGTTCAAGACATTTTTGGCTTATATTGAGACACAATTTTCTACATGCATCAAATTATTAAGATTTGATTCCGGTGGAGAATATATGTCTTATGAATTAAAAAAAATCTTTCTTGACAAAGGAATAATCTCACAACGCTTATGCCCATATACGCCACAACAAAATGGAGTTGTAGAGCGTAAAAATTGTCATATTTTAGATGTCACTCGTACTTTATTGATTGAGTCCTTTGTACCATCTATATAATGGGTGGAAGCTTTTTCTACTGTTGTCTATTTAGTTAATAGACTGTCATCTGAAGTGCTAAATCTTGACTCTTCATATTTTGTCTTTATCACCAAAATCCTTACTATAGATATTTTCATACATTTGGTTGTGTTTGTTTTGTGCATTTTCCTCCTTCGCAGCGTAGAAAACATTTTGTACAGTCTACTAAATTTGCTTTTATGGGTTATAGTACTTCCAAAAAAGGTTTTATTTGCTATGATTAATGTTCTCACAAATTTTGTGTTTCTAGAAATGTTGTTTTCTTTGAGAATCGGTCATTCTTTCCTTGTATTGTAGATTCATCTTCTGCTTCTCCTCTTCTTCCTACTTTTGAGGATTTATCATCTTCTTTTAAGAGGTTAAAACCTGAATTTGTGTATGATTGACGTTAGCCGACTTTACCCCATCCCGAAACTGATCCGCCACCTGAAATTTAACCACAACTAGAACCTGAGAATTCTTCAAGATTTGGTCCTCTTGAGCCTACTCGGAGATTTACCAGAGTTTCTCGTACTCCCAATTGGTATGGGTTTTCCTCTACTTTATCCAACATTTTTGTTCCAACTTGTTACTCACAAGATTTCAAGTATGAATGTTGGCCAGAAAGCAATGGAGGAAGAACTTTTGTCTCTTAAGGAAAATTACACATGGGACATAGTTTCATGTCCTTCAAATGTCAGCCCGATTGGATGTAAATGGATTTATTCAATTAAACTTCATTCTGATAGAACTCTTGATCGATACTCAGTTCGATTGGTTGTTCTTTGTAATAGACAAAAGTATTAGGTGGACTATAAGGAGACTTTTGCACCCATAGAAAAAATGACTACAGTGCGAACTATTATTGCCATTGCTGCTTCACAAAACTGGTCTCATTATCAAAGAGATGTCAAATATGTTTTTCTCCATGGTGATCTTAAAGAAGATATTTTTATGAAACCTCCACCTGGTTTGTTCTCATCACCTACATCAGATGTATGAAAGTTGAAGCAATATTTGTATGGATTAAAACAAGCTCCTAGAGCTTGGTTTGATAAGTTCCAGTCTATTTTGCTGCAGTTTTCTTTTGAGGAGAGAATATGACTCATCTTTTTTTCTTCGGAAAACATCTACAGGTTGTGTTCTTCATTTGGTGTATGTAGATGACATTATTATCACAGGAACCGATTCTTCATTAATCACTAGCCTCCAACGGCAGCTTAAATATTCTTTTGATATGAAAGATCTTGGTACTCTTACATATTTCTTGGGTTTGGAAGTTCATAATGATGCTTCAGGTGTGTTTTTACACCAATACAAATAAACTCAGGATCTGATTTCTTTGGTTGGTCTTCAAGATTACTCCTCCGTATATACTCCATTCGATTGAATGTGAAGTGTCATCGTGAGGAAGGTGATCTTCTTTCCGATCCAACTATATTTCGAAATTAGTTGCGAGTCTAAATTATCTTACTACTACTCGGCCTGATATCTCTTTTTCTGTTCAACAAGTTAGTCAATTTATGCAAACTCCCCCTCATCTGTACTTGGTGGTTGTTCTTGACATCATTCAGTATCTTCTAGAAACATCTACTCATGGATTGTTCTTTCCAAGTGGTTCTCCTATTAGTCTTAATGTGTTTAGTAATTCTGATTGGGCGGGATGTCCTGATACTCGTCATTCAGTCACTGGTTGGTGTATTTTTCTTGGAGAGTCATTGATATCTTGGAAGAGTAAGAAGTAAGATCGTGTGTTAAAATTTTCAAAGAGGCTGAATATCGATCCATGTCTACTCTTCTCCATACCGAAAATACAAGTGTTATTCAGATTTCTACTAATCCAGTTTTTCATAAGAGGACCAAACACATTGAAGTAGATTTACATTATATACGAGAAATTGTAGATCAAGGAGTCATTACTCTTCCACATGTGTCCAGTGATCTTTAAATAGTTGATGCGTTTACAAAATCCATGGCACGACAACACCATCAGTTTCTACTAGGCAAATTGATGCTTCTTGATCCACCAACATCAATTTGAGGGGGACGTAAGCATGATGGACAGCTGAATAATTGTATATATTAATGTAATTATATAGTGCTATAAATAAGTATTATTATATAGATTCGTTATAGAATTAGAGAAATAAATATTGTGATAAAATTGTTGATTTGGAAGGACAGCAAAGCAAATTTAGAGGGATTGAATACCATATTTGTAGATAGAATAGTGATATTTAGGGCTGTGTAATCTTTATACTCTCTATTTAATAGAAAGACTCTCTCACTTTGAGAGGCATCAACAAAAAATTGACATTTTACTCGTGAGAGTTAATTATTGGCTCTTGATACCATATGATGTATTAAGCTGCCGGTAGAATAAAAGGAACGATGTGTTTTATTGATTGTAGACTAAGTATATAGATTCTTACAACTTCTACAGCCTAGAGATAAACAAAGAAAAAGGTAAGCTAACCTAAATACAAGGAGGAAGTTACAACAGAGTCCTAAAGAGCAGGTACTACTAAATTTGATCCGCTATTACCCTCCCAAATGTTGGTGGTGTCAAAAACACCCAACTAGGAAAATTGTTGGACAAAATAAACTTTGGGAAGAGGTTTTGTGAGTATGTCAGCCACTTGATCAGCTGAGTGAAGGTGGTGAACTGCAATATCCTTGTTCTAAACTTGTTCACGAACAAAGTGAAAACAAATGTCGACATGCTTCATCCTACTATGGAAAACTGGATTGGAACAAATGTAAGTGGTGTTGATGTTATCACAGAAAACGTGTGGAACTCCTTTAAGTGAAAGCGAAGTTCATGAAGAAGATTTGTGATCTAGTTGCAATATCAGCAACCACAACTCTATACTCAGCTTTTGTAGAGGGCCGAGTTACGAAGCATTGTTTCTTGAAGGACCAGGAAATTGGTGTAATACTCAGGAAAGTAATATAACCAGAGGTAGAAGTGCGATCATTTGGATCACTAGCCCAATCTGAATCAGAATGAATAACAAAATGAGAAGATAGAGCTTTAAAAATCTGTATGCCATATTGGCAGGTATGACGAAGATAACGAATTAATCGCTTCACTTCTTTCCAGTGAGATTGGTGTTGATAGTGCATAAATTGAGAGAGCTTGCTAACGGTGAAGGAAATATCATGGCGTGTAAGGATGAATAGTGAAACTTTCCAATTACCTACCGATAAAGAATACCATCAGTCGGAGGATCATTCATTGAAGAAGTCAAAATGGTAGTTTAGGTCATAGACGTAGGAGCTCCTTTACTTCCTAGCATGACAACATCGTCTAAAAGATCAATAATATAATTGTTCTGGGACAAAAAAAAAAGACCAACAGTAGAAGAGATAATCTCAAAACCCAAAAAATAATGGAGTTGTCCAAGGTCTTTTAAGGGGAAAATAGTAAAAATACCATCTATTATATGACGAACCCCACAAATTTGATTTCCATTGATGATTATATCATTCACATAGATAAGAACATAAACAATGAATCCAAAATTATGTAAAATAATTAAAGAATCAGATTAGGAATTGACAAACCCAATAGTTAGAAAATAATTTCGAAGCTCTTTGTACCAAGCTCGGGGACCAGTTTCAAGCCATATATTGCTTTATTCAACTTTCATACATGGGTCGATAGACTTTGATATTAAAATCTTGGTGGTTGCCTCATATAAACTTCTTGCTCAAGGCGTCCTTGTAAGAATGCATTATTGACATCAATTTGATCGATTGGTTAGTTGTACTACATCACAATGGGAAGCACCAGCCAAACAGTAACTGGTTTGACTACCAGGCTAAAGGTGGAATGGAATTCATCCCTTTGCAACAAGACGAGATTTATACCTATCAATTGAACCATAAGATTTATATTTTATATGACACAACCACTTGCACTCAACCACATTCATCGAAGGAGAAACTGGATACAAATCCCATGTTTGATTCCTAACAAGTGGATGAAATTCAGCTTGCATGGCTTCTCTCCAGTGAGGGTAAGGACATGTTTGTTTGTATGTAAGAGAAACAAAGTACTTTGAGAGTTTAACACTGACTCTAAACTACTTGGGTTTGAGGCTATTTGTTTTGGAGCATGTAACCATAGGATGACTTGAAGTGCTCGTCACGAGTGAAGGAACAGATGAATTCAAAGCAACTGTAGGTTGGGAAGGGTTATCGTCAGATGAGTGAGAAGGTAGGTTTGGGGGGGTATAGAGGAAGGGGGTGGTAACACTGAGGTACTTAGTTGTTGGCAACTTTTGTGTTGATAAGTGATTAATGGTGTGGATGACGGTGGAGGTTCAGTATAATCGGGTGGTGGTGTAATAGTGGGTGGCAATTAAGGAGAGGATAAAGTCTGAGAATTACCTGATGTAACGAAGACACCTTCTGATCCGACATGCATTGAGTCAGGTAGTGGAGAATGCACGGGCAGAGCATCTAGGAGTGGATGACAAGATCCTAAACTTGACGGTTTATTAGTAAAAGGTAGAACATCTGAACAAATTTCCCAAGCGATATCACCGCTCTGTTGAATTTTTAGATTGGAAAAAATATTATGAAAAGGATAGGTGTCTTCAAAAAATGAACATCCCTAGATAAGTGCCATTTATTTTTTATGAGATCAAAACATTGATGGCAGTAATAATTATTAGAAAATCCTAAATATACACAAGGACTAGATTTTGGCTCTAACTTATTTTTGGCATATGGTTTAATCCATGGGTACCATAAACAATCAAAATCTCTAAAGGATTCATACTTTGGAGCCTTTTGAAATAAAATTTCATAGGGGCCTTTATTTTGTAAGTTTGGTGACAGGAAAAACTCTAAGAAGATGAGGGCAAGGAGGCTTAATGCAACAAGGTTTTTGCAGTCTCAACAACATGCCTATGTCTACGTTCAACTGATGCCACTCTTTGAAGCGTCTATGGAGGTTTCACTAAGTGCTCAGTACCATGATTTTTGAGATATGAAGATAAACCATGAAACTCACCACTACTATCAGTATAGAGAGACCGAATTTTGGATTGAAATTCACGCTCAAGTAAGGAATGTAAATCTTGAAAGACCTCAAGAACTTCCTTTTTTTTATTTTATATTGAACAACCACATGTATTTTGAGTACTGGTAAAAAAATAAGGTAAAATATATCTTGTTATCAATTTATAAAATAGGAGATGGACCCCATAAATAAGTATAAATTATTTGCAATGGCCGTTGACTTTGTAATGAATTTTTAGAAACAAGGTAACTTGTGCATTTTATCAGAATAAGAAGAATTACAAACGGAAGCGGTTCTAGAATGTGAAACTGAAAGAGAAAACTGATGTAAAATCGTGTTTAAAATACGATTAGTAGGATGGCCAATATGTTGGTGCCACAGGTGTAGAGGAACGGCCACATTGCATTGAGGGGAATGATGTGCACTGCCTGACGGCCACTCATATAACCCATCTCTATTTTACCCATGAAACAGAGGTGTCCCCGTGCTCAGATCCTTCATAAAATAAGAAAGAGCAAGAATTCAACGGACATATGGTTATCGCGGAAAAATTTGGAAACAGAAAGAAGATTATTTTTTATAGAATGAGAACATAAGGTATTGAGAAGTTTAAATTACTTATTCAATACCCTTAAGTTAGTGTTACTAGTATGAGATATTGGAATGGTGTTACTATCCCTCATTGGTATCTCCTCTGGACCATGGTAGGTGTGCACATCAATGAATTTTTGTGCACTACATGCCATATGATGAGTGGCGCTTGTATCAGCAATCCAAGGAGCCTATTGAGTTGGAGAGCGAGCAACAGAGTTTACCCAGGCTTGTAGGTGATTATGTGATTGTCCGCAAACCTTAGATGAATGACATGGAAGGTCACACAACTGGCACTTCAAAGTACTATAGGTTATTCTTACCACTACGCCATGGTTGGGCACACTATTAGTGATTAGTGTTGGTGGAATTTGCATTTGGACGCCTCTTAGAGGTGTTTCCTTGCAACGATGCATGTTCGTTTGCTATACAATTGCAGCAGTAATTGGTGTTGAGAGTGGCTTCTGTGCTTCTTCATGCTTGATGAAAAGTTCATGGTCAAGAAAATTTTCATAAACTTTTGAATAAGATATAGTAGAATCTCTTGCACTGATAGTAACATATATTTCACAGAATTCAGGTCCCAGTCCAATGAGGATTTAGACAATCAGTTCCTCATTGGACACATGAGCTGCAACAGTGGCAAGTTCATAACAAAGAGATAGAACTTGGTGTAAATAATCAATGACATGAAGGGTTTCTTTTGAGAGGCGAGCTAGGCGATCATGCAAACTAAAGATCCTTTTTTGCTATTTATTGGCATACGCAGTGTGCAAAGCATATCAAGCAGCCTAGAAAGCGGATGCAATGGCAATCATAGCAGAAAGAGTTGGATCAGCTGAGGCCAAGATAGCATTTTGAATGAGTTGGTCTTGGTGATACCATAAAACAAATTTAGGATTTTAGACATCCTAATTATTTTGAGCCACTGTACGAGCAGGGGCTGGGCGAGAATCGTCGAGATGGCCAAAAAGGTTGTGACCACGCATAAGCATGGACACTTATGCTTTCCAATGGGAAAATTTGTGGTTTCCAGTTAATTTTATTGGTAACTGGGTGAAAGGATTAAACTAATTAATTGATGTGTTGGCATCGAAGTTGGATATAATGATGTTTGGGGCCATTTTAACTACAAGGGTGGGAGGGTTTCTCAACAAAATTTTATGTTAGCATGATGGACAGTTGAATAATTGTATATAATAATGTAATTATATAGTGCTATAAATTAGTATTATTACATAGATTTGTTGAAGAATTAAAGAAATAAATATTGTGATAGAATAGCTAATTTGGAGGGATAGAGAAAATTAGAGGGATTAAATAGCAGATTCGTAGAGATAGAATAGCTGATCTTTAGGGATAGGAATGGCGGATGTTTAGGGATGTGTAATCTTATTACTCTCTATTTAATGGAAAGACTCTCTCACTTTGAGAGGCATTAAGAAGAAAATTGACATGGTATTAGAGCCAGGTATATCCCTGTTTGGGCTCCCGGTCCACTCTCCATTCGGGCCTGGGCGTGAACGGGGTGTTTGAGTGGTAAAATTCCCACATTGGTTGGGGATTGGAGTTATGGTCTCCATATATGGACTTAGGCAATCCTCCTCTCATGAGCTAGCTTTTAGGGTTAAGTTAGGCCCACGTTCCATCCTAGGACTTTTGTTTTGGGTCATTCTAGTGGCTTTCTTGAGTCTTTGTAGTTTTCATAGCTATTTGAAAGCATGAATTCACATCATTTTGAATCCTTCCGTGTTTGTTTCACTGGAAAAAATTCTTCTTCTAAGGAGTTTCAGTTTCAGTTATTTGTCACCGAAAAAGAACTATGGGTCCATATAGATAGAAGTGATCTAGCTCCTGCTCATCTGAAAAAGCTAGGTGAATGTGTTGAGTAAAGGGTTCATTCACACTAGTGTTTCTCTGTGGGGTGCTCATATGTTGTTTGTAAGGAAAAAAGATGGATCCATGAGGATGTGTTTTGATTATCGACAGTTGAAAAATGTGATAATGAAGAACAAGTATCCTCTTCCTCGTATTGATGATTTGTTTGATCAGCTTCAAGTTGCATCTCTATTTTCTAAGATTGAATTGAGGTCTGATTATCATCAGTTGAATATTAGGGCATCCTATATCCCTAAGATAGATTTTAGGACGCGTTATGGATACTATAAGTTTCTTGTGATGTCTTTCAGTTTGACTAAAGCCCCTGCAACGTTCACGGAGTTGATGAACGGGGTGTTTCGACATTATTTGGATTCCTTTGTGATAGTGTTCATTGATGATATCTTTGTGTACTCAAAGATTGAGGAGGATCAGGATCGACATTTGAGGATTGTACTCCATAGATTGAGAGAAGAGAAACTTTATGCCAAGTTCTCGAAGTGCTAGTTTTGGCTTAATTTTATGGAATTTTAGGACACGTGCTATCCAAGGAGGGTATTCGGGTGGATCCAGCCAAGATTGAGGCAGTAAGGGGTTGGACTAGACCAAGATCAGTTACTAAGATCCAGAGTTTTATGGGACTTACTGGCTATTACCGACGATTTGTTCAGAGCTTCTCTACCATTACATCTCCTTTCACTATATTGACTCAGTAGAGTATGAGTTTTCAGTGGTCTAATGAGTGTGAGGGGATCTTTCAAAAGCTCAAGACCTATTTAAATTTAGCTCCTATTTTGATTTTACCCAAGGAGGCTGTGGATTTCACTGTTTATTGCGATGCTTCTAGATTCAGGTTAGGTGTTGTACTGATGCAGAAGGGTAAGGTGATTTTCTATGCTTCTAGGAAGTTGAAGACTCGTGAGAGAAACTACCCTACCCATGATTTAGAGTTGGAAGCCTTGGTGTTTGTTCTTAAGCTATGGGCACATTATCTCTATGAAGTTCGTTCTGATGTTTTCATGGATCATCAGACTCTTTAGTACATTTGCAGTCAAAGAGATCTGAAATTGAGACAACACATATGGATTGAGCTACTAAAGGACTATGGTATCACTATCTTGTATCATTCATGGAAGGCCAATAAGGTGTCTGATGATTTGAGTAAGAATACTTCTAGCATGGGAAGTCTTGCCGCTATTAGTGTGAAGGAGAGACCATTGGCTAGAGATGTTTAGAGATTATCCAACAGTCTCATCCATTTGTAAATTTCTGAGGAGACGAGTGATTTGATTGCTATCATTGAGGCTCTTTCTTCTTTAGTTTGGCAGATTCATGAGCATCAGATTTATGACGAGAAACTATGTCTCATTTGAGACAAGGTGATGAGAGGGGAAGCCAAGGAGGTTGTCCTTGATTTCGATGGTGTCTTGAGGATTGGGAGGGGGGCAGGATATGTGTGTCCAAGGTGGGCGAGTTGAATAGACTAATTCTTCAGGAGTCCCATTTTTCTTGATATTCCATCCATCCGGGTGCGGCAAAGATGTATCATGACCTGAGCCACCACTATTGGTGGTGTGGTACAAAAAGGGATATTGCAAATTTTGTTTTGAGGTGTTTGACTTGCCAACAGGTCAAGTGTGAGAACCAGCGGCCTGGAGGTATATCTTAGAGGATGCCTATTTCTACTTTGAAGTAGGAGTGGATCACTATGGACACTGTTATGGGACTACCTACCACCGCGGATGGTTATGACTCCATTTGGGTGGTTGTTGATAGGTTGACCAAGTCCGCCCATTTCATCCCATTTCGGGTGAAGTAAATGACGGAGAAGTTAGCCGAGCTTTATATCAGTTAGATTGTGCAACTACATGGAGTCCCAGTTTATATTGTCTCTGATCAAGGTTCCCTGTTCACTTCCAATTTTTAGAAGGCACTGTATCATGGTTTGGGTACTCGGTTAGATATTAGTACAACTTTTCATCCTTAGACTGATGGTTAGTTCGAGGGGATGATTCAAGTGTTGGAGGACATGCTTCGAGCTTGTGTGATTGATTTTGGTGCTAGATGAGATCAACATTTTCCCTTAGCAGAGTGTGCCTATGATAACAGTTATCATTCCAGCATTCAGATGACCCCTTTTGAGGCGTTGTATGACAGATGGTGTAGATCTTTGATCGGATGGTTTTATTCAGCTGAGATGGACTCATTGGATAAAACCTTGCTTAGAGATGCTATGGAGCAGGTTTATTTGATCCAGGGTAGACTGTTGACAACCCAGAGTCGACAGAAGAGTTATGCGGATCGGAGAGTTCGAGCTCTACTTTTCATGGATGGTTATCATGTTTTGCTTTGAGTGTCACCCATGAAATATGTCATGAGGTTCAGAAAGAAGGGCAAACTTAGCTTTAGATTCATTAGACCCTTTGAGATTTTAGGTCATATGGGAGAGGTGGCCTATAAGGTGGCCTTGCCACCTAGCTTATCAGCTGTGCATCCCGTGTTTCATGTCTCCATGCTTCGGAAGGACATGTTGAATGAGTCACATATACTTTACCCTGATTCTATTGAGTTGGGTCCAGAATTATCTTTTGAGGAGGAGCCTATAGTCATTCTGGATAAGCAGTTCCAGAAGCTTAGGACCAAAGATATTGCTTCTGTGAAGGTACAGTTGAAGCATTGTTACGTTGGTGAGGCGACTTGGGAGATAGTGCCAAATATGTGCCAGATATCCTCAGCTTTTTGAAGCTCTAGGTACTTTCTTTTGCTTTATGTTCGAGGACGGACATGGTTTCTAGTTGTGGATAATCTAATGACCCGGACGGTGATTTATGAAAAGTTTCATGATATTGCCATTTTGCCTTTTTGATATCGACCCCGAGTCATTTTATGATTGAGTTTGAAAAGCTGGTTTTGACCTTTGAGTTGAAAGTTGAGAATCTGGTAAGTTTGTGAGTTTTAAAGGCTATGTTGTTAAGAAAGTGGTTTTCGAGGTCTTTTGGAGTATCGAGTATGGGAATGGAATTCCATTAGTCCCGGAATGTGGAATCTGAGCTGTGAGAGTTGTTGGTTTCAGTTTTTTGAGTCATTTGAGGATTTGAGGTCCTAAGTTGTAAATTTGTGGAAATTTACCCTTTGGGTTGACTTTGGTAAATATTCGGGGTTCGGATGCTTGAATCGGAATTCTGAGAGTTCCATTAGATTCGGGAGTTGATTTTAGGCCTAGGTGAGGTCTTGGTTGATTTTTGAGAGGTCCCGAGATTGTTTTAGCCTATTTAGGCGTGAGTTAGTTTCTTATGGTTTTATTGATGTCAGGTCAAAGAGACCTTGGATTCATGTTTTGACATTTCCATTGAGTCTAACTGTCAAGTTTAATTGATTTGTATATGTGGTTTATGTGTACAGGGTTCCGAACGAAGCCATAGGGTCCTTTCGATGATTTAGAGTTTTGTTGGTTTCTAGTTCTGGTGCATGGTAATTTTGGTCATCGCGATTGCGTGACTCGAGGCCACGATCGCGATGAGCAATTGAGACCTGGGCAGAATGTTTTTCTAAAATCGGGGTTTCAACCCCATTTCACCATTATTGAGTTTTGGGAGCTTTGGGTTGGCGATTTGGACCAGATTTTTGAGGATAATATTTTGGGTAACGAACCTTAACTCTAAATCTTTAATTACCCATTATTATCTATGGATTTATCTGTTCAAATCAAGCTTTTGAAATGAGAAATTTGGGGTTATCTTCAAGAACCCAAGAATTTAGTAAAATTGTGATTTTGAAGTGGTGTTAATTCATTTTTCGAAATGGTTTTCACTAATGAGTTCCTAAAGCCTTAAACATGTTTTTCAAGTACTTTTTTCTGATTCAAACCTTAATTTTAGAATTTCGTTTTGTGTTGATTGACCAACTTTTCAAGAGGATTGATGTGGGTATTGTTGTTTTCGGAAATTTATTGTGAATACCTGCTTGTATATAGATTGTGTGGCATTGGAAGTGAGTCGGAAGGGGAAGACTCAACTAGGTAGTCGAGTGATTGTTGAATGATTTACGGCAAGTGACTTCCTAAACCTTGTGTTCTAGTAGAATTCGTGTAGTTCCTTCGTTGATTGTGTGTTGGGAGTAATGGGGATGAGGTGAAGAGTTTAATTTTCCACTTGTTACATCTAAATGAATAAAATGGGTTGAAATGAAAAAGGCTATGTGTTGAACATGATGATCTGAATTTCCTTATTATAACCCTTGTTGATTTATTGATGAAATATTTGAAAGCATGATTGTGGACTTGAATTGTATGAATTGTTGTCTTTTCCGTGTGGTGTGATATTGCTTGTGTGCATTGATTGTGAACACCGTGATGAGACATGTGATAATTTATGATGTCGAGGTATTTACAGGTGAGTGTTATGAAGTCCAAGTCTTTGTCGGCGAGTATTATGATGCTGAGGTCTTTTCCAAAAAGTGTTTATAAAACTGATGGGAAATGGTTTCAGCTAGAGATTTGATATAAAGCCGATGGAAAATGGTTTCGACTAGTGATTTGATATAAAGTCGATGGGAATTGGTTCCGGCTAGTGATATGATATAAAGTCGATGGAAAATGGTTCCAGCTAGTGATTTGATATAATGCCGATGGGAAATGGTTTTCCGGCTAGTGATTTGATATAAAGCCAATGGGAAATTGTTTCAGGTAGTGATATTGTGCTGATGGGAAATGGTTCAGGTGAGAGATTGATCATTGTGACTTTATACTTTTGATGCTTATCCGTGATTTGCTTGTTACTTGAGATTGATGTACATGTGCGTATAAATGAAATACTTGACATTGAGATTGACTTATTGGATTTGTTTGATTGTTGAATTGTGAATATTAGGCCTTGTGTGTCGTGTATTTTAGAATTGGTAGGTTGGGTTGATTTCTGTGCAGGTTTTAGTTTGAGGAGGTTCGGTTAAAGTGTAAAGGTTATTCATTTTCTAGCTAGATGCCTTGTCTTCTAGGTTGCTTGTTGGGTACTGTGTTGTTGATATACACCCTTTTCTTCTACACTTGTGTAGGTTCCCAGTCCGAAATCGTGTGATCTTCTTCTCCTCCTGATAGTCGAGACTCGTTGAAGGATTTGAGAGGTAGTTGCTTGTTATCCTGGCGGGATCTCTTTTCCTTTTCATTAAGCTTGGTTCTACTTGAGAAACAAAGACTGAGACTTGTATTTATCTTTTGAATTTTGTATTTACTTTAGTGGCTTGTACACGTCACAACCAGGTTTTGGGGTATTATTTAGAATGAATAAGTTTTCCGCCTTTGTCTTGTTCTTATTTTATATTTTCGCATTTCATTCAGTTTTGTAGGGTTGAGGCTGACTTGTCCTGGTGGGAAGAGAAAAGTTTCATCACGTTCATTTTTTGGTCGTGACAAAATCATTGTTAAGAATGAAAATGTTGAGGTGATTTTAATGAAAAGTCTGCTTTGGTCAATTCAACCTCATGAATTTGCTTCTTTTGCCACGCCAAAATCGAGCCCAAAATTATCTACCGTGTGATTTTACATATATTTGTCTTATCAGGGACGTGTCTATTTACTCGATTATGTTGGAAACTAAAGCATAATTATTGTTAATTTAAAAAGAGAAATGGTATCGCGTTAATCCATTTAAAGAATGAATTTACATTTAGTGAGAACAATACAAAATTGACTTAAACATGCAACTAATTTATTTAATGAAGAAAATGAGTAAAAAATCTATGTTTCATATAAAACAACATAAAAAATAACTCTGATCAAATTTCTATGTCCAGCTCCTCACGATATGTTAAGGGAGCAAAGAAGTAGTAGCTTCATGTTAAGCTATATTGAACATTTCTGTTACATTAGAAATATATTTTCTTAACTTTTTTTAACCAAAGGTTTATCTAGCAAAAGTAGTATTTTTAAGATAATGTTTTTTAGCAATTATTTACAAGGAATACACCAAAAACAACTCTGCTTCATCAATACATAAATCATAGCAATTCATGTTCCTCCAATTAGTTGGTTCAACAACAACAATGATATATACAATATAATTCCACAAATAGAGTTTGGAGAGGGTAATAAAAAACACACGAACCTTTCTTTTCATTTTGTGAAGAGAGATCGTTTCCAATGACCGACGGCTCAAAAGAGAAGTTATAAGGAAAAAGAAATCTCCATACGAAAAAAATGACCGTAAAATATTAAGATACAAAGGAAAATAAAGCAACAAATAGTAAAAATTATATGCGATTACTAAATACTTCTATCAATAAGGGGAAGAAGATCTGGGGCTAGCCCCTGGCCTCTCCCCCCTAACGAAACCTTCTTATTTACATTCATGTCTTTCAACTATTAAATGTTAAATTTTTTAAATCATAATTTAAAAGGTGCTATGTAACACCCGGGATTCGAAAAAAGACCAAAATGTAGATTTTCAGAACTTGTAGGTGCCATCGACGGAAGCCAAACTACGGCCCGTCGTCTGGACCACGGACCGTAGGTAGGGTCCGCGGTTGGCCACCCTGAAACCCTAGGAAGAACCACAATCTACGGCCGGACCTACGGACTGTAGGTCGAACCACGGTCCGTGGTCCAGGGTCCGTGGATCGTGACCCTCAGAACCTAGTCCCAGACGCCAAACAACGCATTGCCAGGACGGACCGTCGGTCAGTCCACAGTCCATCGGTCAAGTCTGTCGATGGCTTCGTCAGCTTTTGAGTCAGGGTCGCGTTGGTCTTTTCCCCTACGCATTGAGAATTTAAACTACGTCATTTAATAGCTAAACTACGTCGTTTAATACCTAAACTACGTTGTTTTACTCAGTTTAAGCCGGATAATTTAGTCAGAACCTATCAAAAACCATTATTCCCAAAAATCACCAAAACTTAGAGAAAAAAGAAAAGAAAGAGGTGACAGTTTTCTCAAGAACACGCAGCAGGTTTTCTTAAGTTTCAGCCTCGAAATCGATGGATTTCTCCATAGATTTTGTCGCCAAATATGTGGAATTTCACTAATGGGTTCCTTTCATCGACTAGGTCCCTAGAATTCAGTCAGATTCTTGATTTCTTCCATTTCTTGTTAGACCTAGGGTTTCTATATCCTTGGAAAATTGTTGTGGTTTAGCTGTTATAGTATTCTTAATCTAGATATTATGATTTCTTGGAAACATTGCCTAGTTCCTTGTATAAAACTCAGAACCCTAGTTTATATAGATTCTCTTAGTTCATGAATTACACTTGCTAGGTCAGTTAAACAGATAATCATGCTTCAGTTTCGAATGTTACACGATTAGTATATAAATGTTGCATTCTCAGATTTTGCATGTCAGTATTTTGAGCTATTCAGCATTTTAGTATTTCAGTCATAATGTGTCATATGCATATTCAGTTGGGAGTAGAATCAACACCGAGTTGGACTAGGATTCGGCGTACCCTCATAGTCCCAGAACTACGTGTCCCCATAGGAGTATAAGGCCCCTCTGTTGGGCATTAGATTTAGTGATCACGCCAGTCATGCCTTTATACCCCTAACAAGGTATATTGGGTCCTGTCGATGGGCGTATATATCAGACTCCGTGTTTAGCTCACGTGGTTTTATGTCGGTTAATAGTAGCTCCCACAGTCAGACTCTTAGTGCATTTGACCAGGTTTTCAGTATATACTTCAGTATTCAGTTTAGCATGTCATGTTCAAGATTAACACTTGGTCATTGCATTCAGTTTCCAGTATTTACAGTATTGCTCAATTATGTCTTGTTTCAGCTTATATGTATTTGTTCAGCTATTATCTACATCCTGCATGCTCAGTACATTCCAAGTACTGACGCATACTCTACGCTACACCCTTTCATGATGTAGGTTCAGGTACTCAGCATCCAGATAATGGTTAGATCAGTTCTCGATCCGTATTCAGTAGCTTCAGTGGTGAGTCCTCATACTTTAATGACAATAGACATGCTTTATTTTATTTCAGTCTTCTATTCAATTTTCAGTTTTGCTAGGGTTAGTTAGCGGCATGTCCCAACAACTCTAGTCAGTAGAGGTTTTTCAGACATAGTAGTAGAATCATCTTGACTTGTTGAGTTTGATCTTTCAGTTGTTATTAAGCTCTTAGTACATTTCATATATTCAAACTAGTTGGGTATTCCCCATTTTCCAGATAACCACTGTGTTAGCTTCTGCATGGTTCTTGTTTATTTAGTTATCTTTCAGTATGCTTATGATATGCCAGACACAAGGTCAGCTTGGGGTCACTCGTGATCCTAGATCCCGTGTTACGTCAAGGGGGTAGCCTCGGGGCGTGACAAACTTGGTATCAGAGCATTAGGTTCAAGAGTCCTAAGATGTCGGAAAGCCAAACTAAGTAGAGTCTCTTTCATGGGTGTGAAGTGCACCACATCTATGAGAGGGAGGCTATGAAGTGTTTTAAGAAAAACTTCACTTTCATTGCTATTCTTATCATGCGTGGGTATGATCTCCTTTCTATTTCGTCGTTATGCATTTAAGATCATGCCTCCTCGTAGAGCTAACACACGGAATGCTAATGCACACAATGCTAACGCAGTTCCTCCAGTCCCGAACCATGAGGTTACGAATGCAGAATTTCGGAATTTGATCCAGTTGTTGGCTCAGAGTGTGGCCAATCAGAGAAATCACCAGGCCCTAGTTCCTACTAACACCAATGGTGGATCAGCTGCAGCTAGGGTTCGAGACTTTGTTTGGATGAATCTGCCTGAGTTTTTAGGGTCACAGATTAGTGATGACCCACAGAACTTCATTGATAAGGTTAAGAAAATTCTTGGAGTAATGCAAGTGACTGGAACTGAGAGTGTTGAGTTGGCATCCTACCAACTTAAGGATCTAGATCATATCTGGTTCACTCTGTGGAAAGATAACTGGGGTACAGATGCAGCTCCTGTGACTTGGGATTATTTTACTGGAGTTTTCCTAGACAGGTTCTTCCCAAGGGAATTGAGAGAAGCTAAAGCACAAGAGTTTATGAACTTGAAGCAGGGTACCATGTCAGTCCAAGAATACGGACTTAAGTTCATCTAGCTCTCCAGGTATGCTCCACACATGGTTGCCGATGCAAGGGCACAAATGAGTAAGTTTCAGTTTGGGGTATCTAACTTGGTGAAGACAGAGTGCAGGAATGCTATGCTGTTAGAGGATATGAATATCTCTAGGCTTATGACTCATGCTCAGCAGGTTGAGGGAGATAAGCTTATGGAAATTGCTAAGGACAACAAGAAGGCTAGAATAGGGAATTATGAATACTCTCAGCAGAAATCGGGTGGTGGAAACCGCTCACAGTTTCAGCAGAGGTCTACAGCCCCAGCACCTTCATCAGTTAGTGCTCCATCCCCCAGGTTTCAACAGGATCAGAAAGGTAGGGCATCAGGCTCTAAGTCTCAGGGGAGTGCTTCAAGTAACAGGACCTTCCCAACTTGTCCAAAGTGTGGTAAGACCCATCTGGGCGAATGTCTTGCAGGCAAGGAAGGGTGTTTTGGGTGTGGCCAGTCTAGCCATAGGTTGAATTATTGCCCTTCTGCCAGGTAGGGGCAATGAGGTTACAACAATAGGGCTCAGTCTACAGCTCCAGCAACACCAGCAGGTCGCCCAACTCAGCAAGGTGCTTCATCTGGTACAGGTGGCGGTCAGCGCCAGAACAGGTTGTATGCTCTCCAGGCTCTGCAGGATCAGGAAGATTCTCCTGATGTGGTCACTCGTACGTTGCGAGTCTTTCATTTATATGTTTATGCATTGTTAGATCCAGGGGCTACATTGTCTTTTGTAACTTCCTATATAGCAATAAACTTCGGTATCAGTCCAGAAACTCTTTTCGAAGCCTTCTCAGTATCTACTCCAGTTGGTGACCCAGTTATAGCTAGACGGGTATACAAAAATTTCCCTATCACAGTATCTCAGAAATTCACCTCAACAGATCTTGTAGAGTTAGAAATTGTAGATTTTGATATCATTCTAGGCATGGATTGGTTATATTCCTGTTATGCCTCAGTCGTTTGTAGAACTAGGATCGTTCGGTTTCAATTTCTAAATGAGCCAGTCTTAGAATGGAAGGGTAGTAGCTCAGTGCCTATGGGTTGATTCATCTCTTACCTTAAGGCCAGAATAATGATTTCCAAGGGATATATCTATCATCTTGTTCGGGTAAAGGATTCAAACTCTGAAACCCCAACTCTTGAGTCAGTCCTAATAGTAAATGAGTTTCCTGAAGTGTTTCCAGAAGATCTTCCCGGAGTTCCTCCTAAAAGGGAAATCGACTTCGGAATAGATCTTCTTCCAGATACCGAGCCCATTTCAATTCCTCCTTACAGAATGGCTCCAGCTGAGCTTAAGGAATTGAAAGAGAAGTTGAAAGACCTTCTAGATAAGTGCTTCATCAGACCCAGTATCTCTCCATGGGGGGCTCCAGTATTGTTCGTGAAAAAGAAAGATATGGTTCTCTTAGGATGTGCATTGACTATCAGCAGTTGAACAAAGTCACAATCAAGAATAAGTATCCTATCCTCAGATTGGTGAATTGTTAGACCAACTTCACGGTGCTAGTTGCTTTTCTAAGATAGACCTCAGATTTGGCTATCATCAACTTAGAGTCAGAGATAGTGACATTCTGAAGACAGCCTTCAGAACTCGGTATGGTCATTATGAATTAGTAGTTATGTCTTTTGGACTAACAAATGTTCGTGCATCTTTCATGGACTTAATGAACAGGGTGTTCAAAAAGTATTTGGACTTGTTCGTTATCGTCTTTATTGATGATATCCTCATTTGTTCTCAAAGTGAAGAAGAGCATGCGCCTCATCTGGGAGTTGTTTTGCAAACTCTCAAAGATCTCCAACTATTCGCTAAGTTCAGCAAATGTGAATTCTGGTTACAGTCTGTCGCTTTCCTTGGTCATGTGGTATCCAGCGAAGGGATCCAAAATGGATTCTCAGAAAATTGAGGCAGTGCAGCACTGGACCAGACGCACCTCTCCAACAGATATCAGAAATTTCTTGGGTTTATTCGGGTATTACTGGAGATTTGTTGAAGGATTTTCATCCATAGCTTCCCCATTAACTAAGTTGACTCAGAAAAAGGTTAAATTCTAGTGGTCTGATGAGTGTGAGAAAAACTTCTCAGAATTGAAAACTAAGTTTACTACAGCTCCGGTCTTGACTCTACCAGATGGTTCAGACGGTTATGTAAATTATTGTGATGCATCCAGGGTCGGCCTAGGTTGTGTGTTGATGCAGCCAGGTAAGTTCATAGCTTATGCTTCTAGACAACTTAAGGTGCATGAGAAAAACTACCCGACTCATGACTACGAGCTTGCGGCTGTAGTATTTTCCCTAAAGATTTGGAGACACTACTTGTATGGTTTCCATGTTGATGTATTCACAGATCATAAGAGCCTCCAGTATGTGTTCACCCAGAAAGAGTTGAATATTCATAAGAGGAGATGGCTTGAATTCCTCAAGGACTATGACATGAATGTCGTTTACCATCCTGGTAAGGCCAATGTAGTAGCTGATGCTCTCAGCAGGCTGTCTATGGGAAGTGTAGCACATGTTGAGGAAGAAAAGAAAGAGTTAGCAAAAGATGTTCATCGGCTTGCTCGCTTAGGAGTTCACCTTACGGAAATGTCATATGGTGGTGTGATAGTTCATAATGTGTCAGAATCTACATTGGTAGCGGAGGTTAAGGAAAAATAAGATAGTGATCCTATATTACTTCAGTTGAAAGGTGCAGTTCATCAGCAGAAAGTTGAGGTTTTCTCCCAAGGGGGAGATGGTGTGCTTCGTTACCAGGGTCGCTTATGTGTTCCTAATGTCGGTGAGTTGAGGCAGCAGATCCTTACAGAAGCTCATAACTCTAGGTATCCACTAAGAAGTACCGTGATCTACAGGAAGTCTTTTGGTGGAACGGCATGAAGAGGGACATAGCATATTTTGTGGCTAAGTGTCCTAATTGTCAACAGGTCAAGGTAGAACATTAGAAACCAGGAGATATGACTAAAGATATTAACATTCCTACATGGAAGTGGGAAGTGATAAACATGGACTTCATCACGGGTTTACCTCATACTCATAGACAGCATGACTCCATTTGGGTGATAGTAGACAGAGTCACTAAGTCCGCTCACTTCTTGGCTGTCAAGACTACAGATTCAACGGAGGACTACGCCAAACTATACATCAACAAGATAGTCAGGTTGCATGGCGTTCCTTTTTCTATCATCTCAGATAGAGGTCCTCAGTTTTCCTCTTATTTTTGAAAATCATTTCAGAAAGGTCTTGGTACTCAGGTAAATCTCAGCACAACATTTCATCCACAGATGGATGGCTAGACAGAGCATACAATTCAGACCTTAGAGGACATGTTGAGAGCTTGTGCGATCGATTTCAAGGGTAGTTGGGATGATCACCTACCTCTCATAGAGTTCTCCTATAATAATAGCGTTCATTCCAGTTTTCAGACGGCCCCGTATGAAGCACTATATGGGCGTAGATGCAGGTCCCCGATTGGTTGGTTTGAAGTAGGTGAAGCAACATTGATTGGGTCAGATTCAGTTCATGAGGCTATGGAGAAAGTTCAATTCATCAGAGATAGACTAAAGACAACTTAGAGTCGTCAGAAGTCTTATGTAGATGTGAGGATAAGGGACTTAGAGTTCGAAATCGATGATTGGGTTTTCCTGAAGGTGTCACCTATGAAGGGGGTGATGAGATTTGGCAAGAAAGGGAAGCTTGGTCCTAGATATGTAGGTCTTTACAGAATAATAAAAAGGGTTGGCAATGTTGCTTATGAGTAGAATTGACAGCAGAACTAGCAGCGGTTCATCCAGTCTTTCACATTTTCTTTTCGAAGAAGTGTGTGGGTGATCCGGCATCAATAGTACCATTAGATAGTGTGGCTGTGAAGGATAGTCTCACTTATGAAGAGGTGCCAGTAGAGATTCTTGACCATCAGGTTCGTAGGGTGAGAAATAAAGAAGTCGCTTCAGTGAAGGTTTTGTGGATGAGTCTGTCCGTAGAGGGAGATACTTGAGAAGCAGAAGCAATCATGAAGGCCAAGTAACCTCATCTCTTTCCTTCCGATTCCGTTTCAGCTTGAGGTAATAGTTCCTCTCCAGTCTCTAAGTTTACTCTTGCGTAAATTCAGTCTTAGTATCATGTTCCTTCAGTTGTTCTTGCATTTCAACAATATTTGCATGTTCTTGGAGTCCTTTCATCCACTAGGCCCCTAGAATTCTGTCAGATTCTTGATTTCTTCGATATCTTGTTAGACCTAGGGTTTCTTAATCCTTGGAAAATTGTTGTGGTTTAGCTGCTGTAGTATTCTTAATCTAGATATCATGATTTCTTGGAAACATTGCTTAGTTCCTTGTATAAAACACAGAACCCTAGTTTGTGTAGATTCTCTTAGTTCATGAATTACACTTGCTAGGTCAGTTAAACAGATAATCATGCTTCAGTTTCAAATGTTACATGATCAGTATATAAATGTTGCATTCTCAGATTTTTCATGTCAGTATTTTGAGCTATTCAGCATTTCAGTATTTCAGTCATAATGTGTCATATACATATTCAGTTGGGAGTAGACTTAGCACCGAGTTGGACTAGGGTTCAGCGTACCCTCATAGTCCCAGAACTACGTGCCCCTGTAGGAGTATAAGCCCCCTCTGTTGGGCATCAGATTTAGTGATCACGCAAGTCATGCCTTTATACCCCTAGCAAGGTATATTGGGTCCTCTCGATGGGGCGTATACATCAGACTCCACGTTTAGCTCACGTGGTTTTATGTCGGTTAATAGTAGCTCCCACAGTCACACTCTTAGTGCATTTGACCAGGTTTTTAATATATACTTCAGTATTTAGTTTAGCATGTCATGTTCATGATTAACACTTGGTCATTGCATTCATCTATCTTTCCAGTATTTACAGTATTGCTCAGTTATGCCTTGTTTCAGCTTATATGTATTTGTTCAGCTATTATCTACATCATGCATGCTCAGTACATTCTAAGTACTGACGCATACTCTGCGCTACATCCTTTCATGATGTAGGTTCGGGTACTCAGAATCCAGATCACACTTAGATCGGTTCCCGATCCGTATTAAGCAGCTTCAGTTGTGAGTCCTCATACTTCGAGGATAATAGATCCGCTTTATTTTATTTCAGTCTTCTATTCGGTTTCCAGTTTTGCTAGGGTTAGCTGGGGGCATGTCCCAGCAACTCTAGTTAGTAGAGGCTTTTCAGACATAGTAGTAGAATCAACTTGACTTGTTGAGTTTGATCTTTTAGTTGTTATTAAACTCTTAGTACATTTCATATATTCAGACTAGTTGGGTATTCCCCATTTTTCAGATAACCACTGTTTTAGCTTCCGCATAGTTCTTGTTTATTTAGTTATCTTTCAGTATGCTTATGATATGCCAGGCACAGGGTTAGCTTTGGGTCACTCGTGATCCTAGGTCCCATGTTACGTCAACGGGGTAGCCTCAGGGTGTGACAGTCTATGGATAAACCTATGAAAAGTTGAACCAATAAAGTAACTAAGTATATATATATATGGATCTGCATGCCTTTTGTCTTCCTTAGTGGTTGATGGGGTTGATTCCTTTGGTGGTGGCTCGATAATGTTTATAAAAGCATTAGCACCTTTTATTTCAATGGCTGCCTTGTAATAAGCCAAAGCAGCTTCTACCGTAGTGTCAAAACATACCAGCCAATGTCGTCTTTTCGTTCTTACATCTCGAATCTCTGTAACCCATCTTCCCATTTTTCATTGTCTAACTCCCTTGTACTTCTTTTCATTTTCTTGGAGCAGCTTCGTATCTTTCTTCTCTTTGGACAACATCATTTTTGAAGTGACCTTGGTCTTTCCATTTTTTATCATAATTTCATTACAAATTCTTTTTTGTCGTTTGGACTTCTCTCCTTGAAGATTTTCCTCTTCATCGCTAGATGAATCTGTGGCTTCATTGTCTTTTATGTAAATGCGTACAACAGGTGGCAAGACAATAGAACGTTCTCCCATTAGTTTCTTTTTTTTCCTCTAGCAATTTTTTAGGGTTTTTCGTCTGTCTCATTTTCGTGAAGCTCATCTTTGGAAGCCATTGCTTCATGAAAGAGAACAAAAAAAAAGCATAAAAAGTCCATTAAACCAGACATGTATATACACTTCATTAATAATCAGAATTTTTTTTATCTATGTACTCTCTCTGTCAATTTGATTATTTAATTTTGACTTAGCACAAAGTTTAAGAAAATAAGCAAACTAAATTCAGACTGCCAACTCCAAATTCCATATCATATGGATTAAAAGGAAATGGAAAAGAAAAATATTTTCTTAGTCTCAATTGAAGTGGCTTTTCGAATTTGAAGAGTCAAATAAGTTTGACCGTGACTTTTCCATATATCTTTCAAATATTTTGAATTTTCAAGAACTTGACTTACAATATGTTTTACATAATTTTCAAATGTATAATTTTATTTTGAAAACCTTATAGATTTCATTCCAAAATTTACCATCACAATTTAAAAAATTTGACTCTCGAAGTCCTAAATATCTCATATAAATTGAAATAGAGACATTATTAAAGAACATATTTCCCTGATAAACATGTTTTGTTTTCAAGGATGAACAAAGATGTTTCCATGACAAAAAAGATTGTCATTTCATATTTGTTAGGTGTAAAAAAATGAAGATTTCTTATTAAAAAAAGATTATTAAACTAAAATAAATTTGTATAAGGTTAAAAAATCATTTCTCCCAAAATTTATATCCACTTTCAAAAATGAAGACTACAAAATGTACATGAAATGAGATCTCTTACCCTTTTTACAATTTAAATACAATAAAATGACATTATTTCAAATTTCCTATGTATAAAATTGAATATCTTTTAAAACTAAAAAAATCTCTTATTATAAAAAGGCTATAAAACTAAAAAGAATTTTGGAAAGGACAAGAAAATTATTTCTCTCAAGTTCACTTTTAATCCTAGATTCGCTTTTGTTATGTCATTTCTCTAGAGTTTCAAATAGAATATTACCATACAGCCCATCATGAATTTCATATAGTTCAAAAGATAAAATGCTCAAACACAAACAAACCTAATGCAGTAGAATCTTTGTATATATAATTTTTATAAAAGAATTGTAGAAGCATACAAGGAAACAAGAAAAATGAGATCTCTTGTTTTCTTACGATTTGAATAAAAGAAAATATTCTTTTCAGATCTCTTATGTGTAAAAAAATGAAGATATCTTATAAAAGGACATAAAACTAAAAAAAAAATTGTAAAGGACAAAAAAATGATTTCATATGAAAGAACATCGAAACTCACAAGTCACACACATTTTACTTCACAAATGTAACTGGTAGCTCAAAAAAGATAAAGAAGCCCAAAATTATACATACCTGAAAGAGGAACTCAAGAACTCTCACACAAATTGGGAATTTTGATTTTTCATCTTGTTGTTAAATATTTTGCCTTTTGATGGTCATTTATATAATTCAAACTAAGGGTTTCAATCGGATCGGATCAGGTCGATCCAAAATCGGCCCAAATCAATAGAAGCCCATATCAAATCGGTAAAAAATTAAAGGAATATATGTTGAAGGCACATACTTTAAGAGAATCTGATCTCAAAAATTAAATATTTATCAAGTATTTGACTGTTGTGGGGCCCATAAACGACTGAAAAAAATCAGGAATCTAATCTCATATATTTAATTTTAAATTTTTTTTGCAAAAACAAATCTCCCCATTAATATATAAATAAATTTCATCACATTCTCTCACTTTCTCTACTCTTTTAACTTACAAGAATTTAATATTTAATTTCAACTTTTCCACTTTTTGAAAATTCATTGATTCTCATATCTCTACAATATCACTTATTAGTTACTCCATTACTTATTTTTATTAGTTATTAATTTATTATTTTTCTTGAAGTGCTAATAAGATTATTATTATTATAAGATTACATATAAAACTTATTATTATTAGTTATTAATTTATTATTTCTCTAAAAATTCTAGCAACATTTTTATCACAATATTACTTTTTTAGTTCTTACTTATTAGTTATTATTATCCATTAATACTGAATACTTGTTAGTTAATAGTTATTAGCTTATTAATTTATTATTATTATTATGACTTATTTGGTAACTTCATGATCAAAAGTATCAAGGATTAAATATCATTATTAACTAATCAAGTGCAGTTATGCTACCGTTCGATCAAGTATTTATTTTGTTCCGAAAATTTAGTATGCTTGTTTCATTTATTTCTATTTTGTTATTAGTATCTTATATTTATTTTTTGTTATTTTAATTAAACTAGCACAATGAATTTAATGTAAAAGGTGGGACGTTTGTTTGAGGTTATACTAATAGAGGTAAAAGTAGAAATTCAAGAGGTTTTATTTCTAATATTGTTCTATTTCTACCTTTTTAATTTTCTTCTTCGTCATGTCTTATTACTAATTATATTCAAAATAACACCTAAGTTAATAAGATCATCAAAATAATTAAATTTTATTATTGATTTATTAGATGATTGCTTTAAATTTTAATCTACATAAAAATATTGACTACTGCGTACTAAAAAAAGTATTCAACTTAGTAAAATATAAAATATATTAATATAGTGCAAGTCTTATCTTTTTATGATTATTAAATATTAAATATTGACCACTAAAAAATTAGTATAAATTTCAATAAT
>JAJONR010004648.1:0-48582 GCA_029582245.1 Solanum etuberosum | reverse complement strand
CTTCTTCCTCACAAATAAGACCGGAGCGCCCCAAGGTGAGACACTCGGTCGAATGAAACCCTTATCAAGGAGATCTTTTAACTGTTCTTTTAACTCTTTCAACTCTGCTGGTGCCATCCTATATGGCGGAATAGATATAGGACGAGTATCTGGGAGAACATCTATACCGAAGTCTATTTCTCTCTCAGGAGGGACTCCAGGAAGATCATCTGGAAAGACTTCTGGAAACTCTTTTACTACTGAAACTGACTGAATAGGAGGTATCTCAACAATAGAGTCATTAACTCGGACTAAGTGATAGACACACCCCTTAGAAACTAACTTCCTTGCCTTAAGGTACGAAATGAAACGACCCTTAGGCACTGCTGAACTACTTTTCCACTCTAAGACTGGCTTATCTGGAAACTGAAACTTGACAATTTGAGTTCTACAATCAACTGAGGCATAACAGGCATGAAGTCAGTCCATACCAAGAATGACATCAAAATCTACCATGTCTAACTCAACTAAATCAGCCATGGTACTCTTGTGATTGACAAAAACGACACAATCACGATATACTCGCTCAGCGTGTAGAAACACAAAAGGGTTCACAAAGTTTCTCAGGAAGAACATCAAAATTATTTGCAACATAAGGAGTCACAAAAGATAAACTTGCTCCTGGGTCTAGCAAAGCATAAACATCAAGAGTAAAGACTTTGATCATACCAGTGACAATATCCAGATTTTTATAATCTTTCCAAAAATGGCTATTTCCAATTTTTAACTTCTTCCTAGTTATTTCAATTTGCGAGATGTTACACATTCTCTCTTAATTATGTTTTACGTTATGATGCGTGAATTCAAATTAATTAGTCGAACCTTTAATATACACAAATTTAAATTGATCGAAGTTTTAATACAAGTATTGGACATAAAATACAATTTTTTAAAAATTGTATATTATCACTTAACTCCAAAATCAAAATTGTATGTTATCACATGATAAATATCGCTACTCTGAACTACACATAACACGTGACACGTAACAACCTCATTTTCCATTCATTCTAATACGTATCGAATACGAATAATTATAAATCAAATATATCATTATATTCTCAAAAATCATTTTTTTGTTACTTTACCTACCTACTAGTATTACTTTTTCACATTTTACTAAGCTCAAAATTTGTTAATCTTCCCTAATAGTGTCATTAGCAAAATTTGTACCCTTTTTTCTTTAGACTCTCAAAACCAGATTTGAAGAGTACAAATTTATACCCTTCTTAGAAGCCCTCAAAACCCTCTCTTTCTTGCGTTTTTCTCCGGAAGTACTCTCAGTTCTGTCTCTAACCGATAATGGAGGACGACGATGAATTCGGAGATCTCTACACCGATGTGCTCCGCCCCTTAACGGCGTCGTTTCAGTCTCAGCAGCCGCCGGCAGCGCAAGAAGAAGCTGCTCCCAAAGCCGCCGGGGCTACGAGCCGGCCGATCGATCTGAACATCAACAGCGATGATGAGGAGATTTTATATGGAGCTCCGAATTCGAAACCGAATTTTGCTGGGCCGATTTCTATTACTGGTCAGGAAAAAACCCTAGCTTCTCCTCTAGATGTTAAATCCGGGTCGAGGTTACCCGAATCCAATCTGAATTTAAATCTTGGAGCTGGAAGAATCGAGGGTTCGGGTGGAATTAATGAATCGGATTCGATAGCTAGGGTTTTGGTGAAGAGTGAGGATGTGAAATTACCTAGAACGGGGTTTCAAGATTTGAATTTTATGGATGAAGCTAATATTGATATTGTAGTGGAAGAGACGGATGATAAAGATGATATTTTGATGGGGAATCGTCAAAATGTAGGTGAAGACCATGAGAATCTGAAGGATGGGACTGGAAATGTAGGGAATTTCGTGATTGAAGCTTCTGGTGCCGAGCAGTTGATTCCTGGGCTGGCGATTCCGGGTGTTTCAGGCGGGGCGGGTAATACTGGAGATGGTAATGCTGAGGATGATTGGGATAGTGATAGTGAGGATGATTTGCAGATTGTGTTAAATGACAACACTCATGGACCTATGGGTATGGAGAGAATGGGTATTGGTGAAGAGGACGATGAAGATGAAGATCCTTTGGTTATTGTTGCTGATAATGATGGCCCAAGCCATCCACCAATGATTGAGGAGCAAGATTGGGGTGAAGAGGGGGGTCCTGCTGCTAATGGAGAGAGAAAGGAGATAACCGATGCACTAAAAGTGAATGGAGCACCTGGAGTAGCAGGAAAGGTTGGGTACCCCAATCATGCATACAATCATCCGTATCATTCCCAGTATAAGGTCAGTGATGTTGTACATCTGGGGGTTTGTGTTCTCCCCATATTGTTTGATCAGAACATGCAATGTAAGCTGACTTGTAATTTTCATATGGTTGTGTGGTCATTGGTGATGTTAAGGCCGATGACTCTCATTGTATGCAGAAGCTGTATAAAGAATTGTACTGATGATAATATTATTAATAAAATTTATTTCATAATTTTGCTGGAAATAATTCCTGTTTGGTCAGTCTATAGCATGGTCATGCTTTAATTTATAGGTAGAGGATGTTTGGAATGTTCCAATACAAGGCATCCGCAAAGGCTAACAGTACTCATCCACAAATTGAACTCTCTTTGGGATATCCAAACGTACAATTGAAAATCTCCTTTTATGGGAAAATGTGGGACACATGTGATGAACTCTAACTATTCAAAATCCTATGTGATTGCATGTTGGTTCACACGTTTATCGCCATGTGATACATTGGATGCTGCTGTCGCAGTTAATCGTTTAACATTACTCATCTAAAAGCACTTCAAATTAACTGGCTGTTGTTAGCACCTTTTTTAAATAGATAAAAGCTACTTTTTGAACAATTGGGTAACTGGCAGTTGTTAGCACCTTTTTAAATAGATAAAAGCTGTTTTTGAACTATTTATCACCGGCTGCAAGTTGTATCTGCTGCTATGTTAGTAGCTCTTGAGAATGTAAATGGAAAATCTCAGAAAAACTTACGGACATTAGTTTGTTGGTGGACCATTCCTGACTTCTGATCTCTTTTCAGTTTAACTATGTTTTTGTCTCTAATCAGCACCTTCATTTTCCAGACGGGCTGGACCTGTGCGAGTAGGTCATTAACGAATGAAGCCTATTCAAGTCAATCTGGTTGCTTAAACTGATAATGATGTATACTGAAAGAAAGATCCGTTTTCTAATGCTGAGTGATGAAGTACAACATTCAATTAGTATTTCGTCAAATATAAAGAAAAGAAAAGATATATAAGAATTTGTAACACTGATAACGGTTTTATTTCGGTTGCATGAAATTTACACGATTAAGTAACATATGCAAGTCCTATTTTCAGACATCTTAATAAAAGTGAAGATTTTAGTCCATATTTCTCACTTTGCTTGCTGAATCTGTGAAAGCAATGTCTTACGTGCTTATCTGGTGACATACTTAACACATTTGAACTGTTCTTTGGCCACATTTTTACTCTTAGCTTGCTTACTTGATGAAAATCCTTCAGAACTGCTAGCTTATATGCCAATTTTGTTGTCTGTTTCTTGTCAGATGATTGGAAGATTTACTATATATTTTTTACTTTTACTGTTTTAAAAAAGATTTTCTATATATTTCTGTTCTGGATTCTTTTTCTTTTTGCCATTCTGTCCTGATAGTGGTCCCTGTTACATTATTTTGACAGCTGACATGAATCTCTTCTCTGTTTTTCTTGTATCATGTAGTATGTGAGGCCTGGTGCAGCTCCTATGCCTGGAGTTCCCCCGTCAGGTCCTGGAGGAATACCTGGTCAAGTCCGCCCCCCTGTCAATGTAGGCCCTGTTGCTGGACGTGGTAGAGGTGATTGGAGACCACCAGGAATGAAAGGTGGCTATGGTATGTCCGGCTGGGGAGGTGGTGCGTCTGGACGTGGCTTTGGGATTGGGCTGGAATTCACTCTTCCTTCACACAAGTATGTTTCCCTGATTTATAACATACTCGAATTTGCTATTCTTTCTGTTTGGTGAGGTTTGGTATTTACTGTTATGAAGGAATCAAGTGTACCACCTCTTTTCTAGTTACACTACTTTGCTGGAATTTATTTTTAGTATACATCGTGTGTTGAGTCTGTAATTTAGTTTGGTTATTGTCATTATGTGCAAATCCTCTGTTCTTGTCTTAAGCATGGGCACTTTAGTTCCTATGTCCAAAATTCTTTGGAATTTTAGAGTTATATGACTGTGTTGCATGTTCACAGAACTGAGTTTTTGGCAGTTGAGGAGTAGTCTCCGATCCCTTATTTATTTTTGGTGCACCCGTGTAGTTCCGGGTTGTATTGAGGATTGAGTGTCTTTTATAGAGAACAATATCTTTGTGTAGGTACTTTACTGTTTGGTATACCTCTTGTATATGAACCTTCTTTTGGCCTTGTGATTAATGCAAAATATTTACCTGATAAAAAAAAGACAGTCAATAATCAATAACTCTTCCTGCCTCTTATATTATGTCGCTGTCTGCAGCTGATATAAGAAGTGTTTGCTTCCCGTCAAATTTCCCAAGTAACTTGTTGTTTTTTATCTCTCTTATGACCTATTGAAGAATTTGTCCTCATGTTGTGAAACTCTAAGGAGGGTAGTTAACACATAAGCTTGTGGTAGATCTATGAGGTTAAAATTCATGCTATTTATGTGGTATGTCCATATAATTTCGGCTGTATAGAAAAACTGATGGTATGAATATGTTGGAGTGTGGTGAAAGTATTACTGTGCACAATGTCAGATGACTACTTTTCATTTGTTAAGTTTTTTGGGGCAAATCATATATCTACTGGAAAGGTTCAAAGACGCTCAAAATGCTTATTTACCCATGTACACTGTCAGGACTATATTTGAAGTTGACATTGACGGTTTTGAAGAGAAACCTTGGAGACTTCCAGGCATTGATGTAACAGATTTTTTTAACTTCGGTTTGAATGAGGATGGCTGGAAAGATTATTGCAAGCAGCTGGTTGGTTAACTGTATTTCATGTTCTTGTATTCAGTTACTTTGTAAATCCATGCATCAAAAATCCTTAAAATGATTGATAGTTTTAAACCTTGTTGGAAGTTTTTTGATATTTCATGTTCTCCCTACAATTTAAATTTGTATGCTAAGCTAATTGTAAAAGATTCCCTCCGTTTCAATTCAAGTGACTTACTTCCCTTTCTAGTTTGTGTAAAAAAATGCTTCTTTCTATGTATGGGAACTCTCTAATTCCAACATTCTACATCACTTGTTTAAGACCACAAGATTTCAAAAAGCATTTTGGTACATTAGACACATCTCAAAAGTCTCTTTCATATTCTTACCCTTTGCCTAATCAATGGAGGGATTATGATTTTATTAGGATGCTTTACATAAAAAATGTACAACTGGGATCTCTCACCCCCCCCCCCCTCCCCTTCTTCTTTTAGCATGGCCCTTCTCCTTTATTTGTTCTGGTTGTCATGGGTGATTTCCAGCCATACCCCATAATCTGTTGGTCGCGCCCCATGGCACAGGGGCTAGCCTCTCAATGCCTGTGAGACATTGTGCATGCATGAAGAGAGCTAGGAAGGAGGACTGTTTTGGAGTGCAACCACAAAATGCATGTTTAGTATGTGTGAATGCATTGGTTCTGTTGAGTGGAAATCTTGAAATATGATTATCAATCTTTGCTCCAGGAACAACTTCGACTCGAGTCAACTATGCAAGGAAGAATTCGGGTGTATGAAAGTGGGAGGACAGAGCAGGTAATATAATGCTTATGCAGATGAAGATACTATCTTCAGCAAGAGTGCATGTCTAAGATGGTATCATACTTCAAATTGTTCTTATTCTTATTTGGTATTCATTTTAGGAATATGATCCAGAAATGCCCCCAGAACTTGCAGCAGCAGCTGGTATGCAAGACATTCCATCGGAAAATTTGAATGGTAAAACTGATGGAACTACAAATGACCTAGCAAGAGGATCAATGCGCATGAGACCACCACTAGTATGTATTTTGAACTCAAGCCTTACATTTAGAAACTTTTCTGGTATTTTGTGGGCCTAACATTCTAACTTGGCGATTGGGTGAAGTATGCTTACTATTTCATCTTTAACCATAATAAGTAATGATACCAAAGTTTCAGATATTAGTTTTCGTATTATTTACTCACTGATGTGATGTTCTACTAGCCCACTGGAAGACCGATACAGGTTGAAACCGGTTCTGGTGATCGCCTACCATCAATTGATACCCGACCACCACGACAGCGTGACTCGGATGCAATTATTGAAGTGAGTGATCTGACCCTGTCTTTTTCCAAATCCAAAAATGAGGTGTCTATCAAAATAGAAAAAAGAAGCAGAATTTCATGCTGAGATCACTCTGCATTATTGTTTCCCTAATTTTTGCATGTTTCTAACAAGACTGTACTGCTTCTTATTTTCTACATTTTTGTTTTATTCATCTCTGTTGACATTTTCTTGGGTGAACAGATTGTGTGCCAGGATGATGACCAATACACAGGGATTGACAAGAATGAAGTGCAATTGGACAATATTCCTTCGACAGAGGATTTTAGAGGTGATGCAAGAAGAGGACCCCTGCAGGAACATGTTCAAGAATCTGATGGTTTTCAGCATCCTTATAAGAGCCACAAGCGAGAGGCCAATGCTAGGAGAACACATTTTATAAACCCTATAGGTGATCATTTAACCAAAGGAGATGGAGTGGTTCCTTTCTCCTCGGAGGCTCCTGGTCAGTTTGTTTCTGATTCTGGTGGAGGACAGACTTCTGCATATGACAACAAGAATTGTGTTTCTCAACAAGAGGAAAGGTACTATATATGTTGCGTAAATAATGGTTTTACCTTTCAGACCACGTGAAACTTAATCCTTTTTCCTGTTTTAATTGGTAACATAGATAGAAGCAGCATAAGGTTTCACTTATTTTTTGGTGTTTGCAAAATTTCACGGTCTACAATGAAAAGAATGGGAGGGTCAAATAACCCTTCAAACTATCCTCATCATTTAAATGCAATTAAGCATTAGATATTCTAATGTAGTTGTGTCTATTGCCCAACTTCCCGATTTTCGGAGAATTCTCACCTGTTTCAAGCCATTGGTGGCTTTGGTTCAACGTAAAATTACAACATGGTTGTGGCACCAATTTTGGTATTATAGTTAGTTGTGAAGGGTCGAAGGTCCAATTTGAGGCATAAGCTCTGGCAGTAAAAGTGTGTGCCTTGGGGGTAAATTCAATTTTTGTTATTTTAAAAGTATTTTTGCTATACATCATATTTTTTACTATAGTGTAATCAGTAATTATATTTATACTTATGCTATCATGTTCTCATGTTATAGTGATATTTTCTAATATATATAAATAAAGAAAGCAACTCTCATAAAAATGTCACTATCATAAATAATACTTTTAGATGATTATGCCTGAAATTGATAGGATAAAGATTACATGATACTATGTTTGTGAGACAACTTTATCCATTTTTTTCATTGCTCTTACACATTTTATCTTTCTCCTTATTTGAAATATATAAAGAAAAAATCAATGCAAATATTAGTTGAAGGTGGGAAAGACTAGTAGAGGTAGAGATTGATGATGGAGTGGATGATGATTTCATTTTAAAGATTATCTTTAAAATAATTATAATATTTTTTTCTATATTATTGGTGATTTATTTGAATTTATTTGCAAAATTATTGAAAATTGTACTTCTGATTATTTATCTGAGTAATACAATTATAAAGTTGAAAATATATGAGATTTATGCCTCGAAAATTGATGGGATATATGGAGTGGACTTGTGCCACGTGTTTCGGGGCTTATGCCTCTCGCCCCATGTTGCATAAAATGCTTCGCCTATATCTATAGTAACTAGAATCTTTTTTTTTTCCGGTTCCCCTACCAACGCAAACCCCTAGTTAGATTCAAGCATGCTACACTTTCTAATTGTTGGGAGAACCTAAGATCTTAGTGGTTGTGGTGCTTAAATGAGAAAGTCAATATCTACCGAGGAGAATGACATGATTTATAAAAGTTAAAACACATTAAGAGTCTGTTTTGATTGGCTTTTTAAAAAAAATATCTTATAAGCTAAAAGCCATAAGTCGGTCATACCCAACTTTTAACTTATTTTTGTGCTTTTTGATCTAAAAATAAGTGCTTAAAACACTTTTTATCTTTTCTAAACACCACAAAAAATAGAGAAAGAGCTTAAAAACCGAAAGCACTTAAAATAAGTCTATCCAATCATGTCATAAATTAGATCACTAAAATGGAGATGTGATATGAGGGTGATGCAATGGGAAGATACGTGACGAAATGAGAGAAATTTCTACAGAACTATTATGAGCGCAACAATGTGAACGAGTAATTGTTGGCCTTTAAGGCTTAGCATATCTACAAGATGATTGTACTTAAACTAGCCCTCAAGGCTTTGTTTAAGTGGTAAAGGTAGAGGAACTTGTGACTTTGGTAACTAGTTGGGGGTTCGAGCCCTGCGTCATGGGAACTAAGCATGGTATTTGAATGGGGAAGGGTGGAAGGGCATGCTCACTATTCAAAGTTTTGAATGTTGCAGTTGCTCCTAAGAGTTGTTCGTAGGCCGATTTCTCGGTCATAAAAAAGATGAATTGCAGTATAAGTGAGAATGTTAAGATGGATGTGTCGTCCTACGAGGTTAGACGCGATTAGAATGATTAATTCGGATAGTGGATGCAAGTAGTATACATAGAATGAATCAAGGAAAGGTGTCTTATATGGATTGTTTGTATCTACGACATTGTGATGATTGATGGAGATAGAGGGAGACGAGGTCAACTTAAAATTATATACAAAAAAGTTGTTTCAATGGACGTACAATCCCTTAGAAGTAATATGGACTTATCTAAAAACATAACATAATGTCAACAAAGGAGATCCATGTAGGCAAATACCACATAGTTGGTATTAAAACTTAATTCCACCACTGATGCTTGTACCATGGTAGACTGCCTACATCACACCCCTTGAATTTTGACCCTTACCTCGACCAGGTTAGGCGTTTGTGGAGTCCACACCTATTATTCAATTCTGGAACTTGTATTCCATGTGTTAGAGTAAGAATATGTTTGGCTAAAGCTCTAAGCTGGTCAATCTAGCTTCCATACATTTGCTTAACACGAAAAGTGCTTATAAGCCAAATCAACTAAATGCCATAAGTTGGTCACCCTAACTTATGGTTTTATAAGTTATATATGTTGGGTAGTATATATTGTTGTGTGGCTTTAATGTACTTTGTTTAACTGTGTTCGACAACTTTACCTTATGGCCCTGTTGTGTGATCTACTCTGTGTCATGTTGTTTGAAGATGTCTATTAAGTTGAGCCAGACAAATGTGGAGGTCCAAACATCAAAATATACTGGTGATAACTTTGTTAGCAATGTCCAAGTCCCTCCCTTTTATTTTTTCTAGTTAGAAAATTAATTATTACAAGCAAGATTGATTCAGAGGAAGCCCATGAGAGGCCCTTAAATTATAAGGGGGTATCAGAAGATATAATACAAACAAAGCTCTAAACAAGAGTGCACCCATCCTTGCTTATTAGGTTATTATGTTGTATTTGATTGGTAGCTGCTTCTACCAATGCAAGAACCCGGAGTTCAAAATTTGATGCACATTATAAATCTTTTTGAATGTGTCATGAGATATTATTTGTCTTTAATGTTTCAGATTTTTTAAACTTATTTAGCTTTTTCTGAACCAATGATTTCCCTAGACTATGATCAATCTATTTTTGGACAAGCGACTTCAAGAATCTGGGAATCTCTGGCTCATATCACCATTCTTATTAAGTTCTTTGAAAAGCTTTCTATCTTATTTGGATGTCTTAAGGGAGTAAAGTTTAGTCACACATTATGCTATCTTCCCATTTACTCTTGCTATTGTTAAAACAGTGCTGTTGTTACTTGCTTCTTTTCTTGGAGTCTATTGTCTTGTGTTTACCTAATTTTGGCTGTCTCCCCTTTTTTTATTCCAGGGGAAAAAAGGTAAGTGCACGCGACAGATCACCTGACATTACTCCCAGCAATAGCAGAGATAGACTCCAAGTTGATAGTCAGAAGGAAGAATCATTTGAAAGTGTTGATCGTACACACACTCCTGTCCCTCCTTCTCCCACTGCTGATAGACCTGCTCAGGAGCAAGATATGGAAGATAGAGATGATATCCCTGATCAAATTGTTGGAGCAGACACAAACAGTGAAGTTGACAGGGAGGAAATGACTTTGGATGCAAGAACTGATAGTGAAGCCATGAATGATGAATTTCTACATTCTGCAAAAAAGCAAAAGTTAAGTTCACAACGTGAACAGTCTTCTCCTCAAGAAACTGATGATGGAGAAGACTCCAAGGCTGGAAGAAGTAGTGAGAATAGCAAAGTCCAATCTGGAAGTAGTCGAGGTTATCGCAAGTTACGGGATGATATGGATGAGGAAGTTGTTCAAGGTGGACACTCTATGCGTATAGATAATGCCAAAAAAACAGTTGCCAGAGACGAGGATAGAGTTCGAAAGAAAGCCCGCAATGAGAAAGAAGCAGAAAAGCACTCTGTGGTAGTGAAAGGGAGGGAAGATTCTTATTCCCGTAAAGGCGCCGACTCTAGTTCAGCCCATTACATTGACCGGCGAAGGGACCGCGAATATTCAGAGGGAGTATGGCAAAGAAGGGATGACGATCTACAGGGGAGGAGAGCAAAGATGGAAGAACCACGAAAGAGGGAGCTTATTGATGAAATTGGAATTAGACACCGCAGCAAGGCTCGAGAATTTGAGGGAAGTGATAGAGAAGAACGCCATTTATACAGAAAACAGCTGGAGAACGTTACTTTAAGGCCTGATTATGATAAGGATATGGGAGCAAGGCACAGAGACAGGGATGAGTTGAAGAGGTACGATACCTTGGATGATCGCCACAATAAAAGAAGGAAAGAAGAGGTAAAATTAAGTAGGGAACACATTGACAAGGAAGAAACCTTCCATTCCCATGGAGAAACTATGGTTCGCAGAAAGCGAGAGAGAGATGATGCCTCAGATCACCGAAAGAGAGATGAGCTGATGAGACTACGAGAAGATGAGCAGCTCTATATCAGGCACAAAGAAGATGGAGTGTTTCAGAGGGAGAGGAGTGATAGACAGCGAGAACGTGAGGAGTGGTATAGGATCAAACAGTCACATGAAGAGACACTACCAAAAAGGGAGAGAGAAGAAATAAGGGGCGGGATGCGGGCTGGACGTGTTCCGGAAGAAAAAGCTTGGGCTGGTCAATCTAGAGGGAAAGATGAGTATAGAAACTCTGATCAGCACTCGAAGGATGTGAGGCATGCTGACCATATTAGAAGGAGGGATCGTGTTGAAAATGAAAGTCCATCGAGGCTGAGGACACTTGAGGATGAAAGAAGAGCAAGGCATGACAGGATGAGCTCACGTGAAGATCGTGCTCCTATTGCTTCAGATAACTCCAGGGTTAATGAGAAAAGACATAAAGATTATTTAAAGAAGGGTAAAGAATTTGAAGGTGATCATAACTCCCAGATGGCTTTGAACATGAACGAAGATGAACTGAATGGACAGAAAAATGAGTTGGTAAGTACCTACTTCTATTTTATATCAATAGTCTTCAAGTTTTTGTTGTCACATTGCATTAGTGATGATGACTTACGACTCTGTGTCTGTGAAGATGGGGATAGCAAATTTTACTCATATAGTAACAGATGCACAGTTAGTGTTGGAATTGAAAAAACTTCCAAATATTAAGACGACTTTGTTTTCTTTTTCTAAAGCACACTTTCCTGAAATCAATATAAAATGCTTTCAGAAATAAAGACAGTCAAAAGGGTAGGTTTTAACAAAAAAATAATACATGATAAGTAACTCCTCAATCCAAATTAGCTAGGTGGTGATATTTTACCCAAGGGGGTGCCTAGTAGTCGATGAAATAGGTTGAGAACCATGAATTTTCAGGTTTAAATACCAGCAGAGTCTGCTAAAAACACTGGGTGATTTCTTTCTATTTGTCCGATCCTTGGTGGACAGAGTTATCTCGTACAGGGTAAGGTGGGGGGAGGTGACATGTATTCCGAGGAGTTAGTCGAGGTGCACGCAAGCTGGCCCAGATACCATGGTTTTTAAAAAAATGAATCCTCTTTATTCTTCTACTCTACTCAACTTTATTCATTCTAATTCAAAAGTTCTCGAAAAGGAAATTATCTTTCAAAATTAGCCAGTTCTGTAAAAGTCGGTACCAAAACATCGGGAAGAAACCCAAAAATAATCTTTCAAAATGTAAGCACATCTTTTCCCAAAATTGTTCTCAATTTTTTTCCAAGATCTAATTTCCCCAAAAAATTAGACCTACACAAAATCTGACGCCACGGGATAGATATTAGGTGGAGAGAGACCAAAAGATGTGATGTGATGTTAATCGGTTTCTCCTTTTTTTTCTGAGTTCATTTTTGTGGGGTGGGGTGGGGTGGGTGGGGGTATGGCAATAATGGTGGTGTCTGGACCAACTTTCACACCAACAAAGATACTTAGGCAGATAGACAGAAATCTCTGAAGCCTCTGCTATGACTTGAACCTTGGTTCTCAAGATGTTTACTTTCACTCTCGCCTGTTAGGCAACCCCTTGGAAGCTCTAACAAGTTGTTTTCGTCTAATGTTCATGAAAAGTTTTTTAAGGTAAAGACAAAAAGAGACTGCATGGTGAACTATTTAATGGAAGTTCTAGCTATTACAAGAGGTATGGTACTCTGATTACCCATGGTGTAGGTACTCTGTTGGCTTAAATGGAACTTCATGGAGATTCTTTCAGCATTTGACGACTTAAGAAGCTTTTGATATTTCTTTCTAAGAGTACTAGTTGAGTTTTTTTACTTTTAATATACAACTATGGTCAGTGTTACCTATTGCCTATTACCTATATGGCTGTATGGATGGGAAGTAGCTAATATACACACGAATAGTCGAGGTACGAGTAAGCTGGCATGGACACCACATTATTAACAAAAGTTATATATAACGGTGGCATCTGGTTTAGCTTGTGTGTTAAAAATATTAGGAGAACGAATGGCTGAACGTAAGGGGAAAAAGTGATGAGCTGTGCTAATGGGGCTTGAAGGCAAGATTACATAGAAATTTCAACTTCCTTGTTGAATTTTTTCCAAATATCTAAACCAATTAAATAATCCTGTTGATGTGATAGGGAATTCTTTACATACTACTTGATAGAGCATCTAATAATTTATATAGACAAGAATATCAGAGCTTCAAAAGTTTTTTAAGAAAATGTTATCATTAATTTATACGAAGGGATTTGTCAATTTTTTCAGAGACACTCTTTTGTTCCTTTACTCCTTAGGTCTTTTTGGACAGGACTCAAAATTTCTGATGCACTCTATTATTCTATGGGTAATTTGCAGATGAGAAATAGTTATGCGGGCCATTTTGGAACTTAGTCGTAAGTTGTAACCCCTTGCAGCTTGTTGTGAGCCCAAATTGGAACTTATTTCAAAATTGGCTTGGATTATTTGATATTTGTAAGCTTGTACTCTCAAACATACTTGGTCATTACAGAAATGTCTGTTGACTAGATTGTAGGTGTACTTAATCATGAGCTAATGCTGTGGGACAATTAAAAACTAATTTCTAGATGCAGAAGGTGCATTTGGATTCCAAACAGATAGTTAACATCATGATGGGTTGACTGGAAGTATTGTTCTGAAAAACTAAGTTTAGATTGTTTTGGAAAAGATTTTATGCTTCAAAACACAATTATCAAACACTAAGTTGGCAAAAGAAACTTAAGAAGCACACAAGATTTAATTTGCATAAATATCCAGGAACAGTCATATGTGATCCACATTACCCTGACTTTCTAGTTTAGATCCATGGTGCATTTAGTGAAGCAATGATGTCCAAAAAGAGGAATCTGGATCTATCAAAGTATGGTTGGTGTGGGGGTGTAGAAACCTATTCTTCGATTTTCTAATTTAACCTCCTATAAGTTACATGTTTCCTTCCTGGCTTACCTTCAGGTGAGCTCAAAGGGAAAATTTGTGCAAGGAACCAATGACAACAAGATCCACAGGAATCGCCAATCCTCCAAGAAACATCAGGAAGCAGCTTCATCAGATGATGAGCAGGAGGATTCCAGGAGGGGACGTTCCAAGTTGGAACGATGGACAAGCCACAAGGACAGAGACTTTGGTATCGATGCTAAATCTTCCTTGAACATGAAAGACAACAATGTACACAAGGGCACCGGTACTTCATTAGCTAACAAAAATCAAGATGAAGCTTTAAAGATGGTCGAAGACGATCAACAACCTGCAGCCAACAATAAAAATGGAGGTGCCCCTGAGATTAATAGCCTAGAAACAAAGCCTGTGGAGGATAAACACTTGGAGACAGTTGAGAAGTTGAAGAAGCGTAGTGAGCGCTTCAAGCTTCCAATGCCAAGTGAGAAAGAAGCTCCAGTAAGTAAAAAGGTGGAAGGTGATCCATTATCCTCAGTTCAGAGTGAAACCCCTCCAGATTCAGAGGTGAAGCCAGAGCGTCCAGCACGCAGGAGGAGATGGACAAGCAATTAAAATGAGAATTCAAGGAACATCTTTGTTTGATGGCTTATTTCCTCCTCATAGAGTATATGCCCTCCTTGGCTAATGTGTTACCCATATGCACAACTTAAGGACTCCTGTACTGCTGTTGTCTATTCAGGATCTGAGGTTTGTGTAGACCTCCCATAGTAGATTTGGGAATCTGTAACCATGTTGAGATTATCTATTTGATTTTCTTAATTCTGTAATACATGTATATACCAGTAAGCCTAACATCATAGTGGCCCATTGTTGGGGTGCCAGAATTACATTTTTGGGTATTAAATGACATTGAATTATAGTGTATGAGTAGTAGTAAACACTGTATTTGAGAACCATAGTTAGCGACTATGGCTGATAACTATGCCCTCCATGGTCCTTCTTCCTTTAAGGCCACTCCCTGCATGGAGTCTTCTGTGTTTGCTGTCACTTTTTTGGACTATGAACTTCAGGAACCAAAACTCGGTGTCTACAAGATGAAGGGACAATGGCAGAGAAGCAAATTTCTGGAGAATCTGGAACTAGGAAACAGGGACCCGAAATTGCCCTTACCCGTGTAGTATGTATCGTGGTAAACTGCTTTGTCTCTTGGACAAAGTCAGAAGGCGATTTTTGTATGTTGTGCTAGAGAAAAATATCTGAGTTACAGAAATTCTAACAGAAGAGAAGAAAATCTCTTCACCACGCAGATGTTCTCTATTCTCTTGTAGCTTTTTCGTTTTTTGTTTTTTCTATAATAATTTCCTGTGGTTGACATCGTCGAAAAATCGTAACATGAGGCTCGTCGATCGCTTATCAACCACTGCATAAATGTTGTCTGGAAGGGTGGTGTCTACCTTGCTGAAAGTAAACATGAGGTCAGGAGATGCAAATTGCAAGTGTTACCTTGCAGAAAGTGAACTTCGAAAGAAGTTTGATGAAACTGATTATTGCAGATGATAGAAATGAGCATTGAATAGAGCAGGACGCAACAATAACGACATATTCAGTGTAATTCTACGAGATGCAAACTTTATTTGCATTTTGCGAAAGTAGAGAGATTGTTTTCGATAAAGCATATCAACACAGATTTGAAAAGGAAATACAATAGTGAGAAGGTATGAGTACACGCTTTGTCCATGTTAGAGTAAGTTCAAAAGGCTAGTTAAAGGTTGTAGTGTATTCGAAAAAGACCAACACAAATGTTGGGTAGGATTCGAATTGATAAAATTTAATTTTCTTTTTGATGTCTGATTAAGCGTATTTAACCATGAAGATTGTATTCATCCAATGTGCAATTTGATAACTCGAATAAAAAAAGATGTTATTGATTTATCGATAATAGATTATTAGTTAGCGATTTCGGTAATAATTTTATTTTTTTAATTATCAGGTTATCGATTCTTAACAGTTTAGGATTTTTACTTGACGTGTTAGCCGATAACCTAATAGCAAATTAATAAATTATATTTATATCATTCAGTATATAAAGTTTGTGACTTAATAGTTCAGTTTCACACTTTTATTTCTGACTCTCTCAAATTCTCGGTTATTCTACAATGTATCGGTGTTTGCTTTTGAACATGATGCAAATTGTCAATTCATGTGTATGATTCATTTGGTTTGTCACCTTGTTTTTAAGTGATTTTCAACAAGCTTTTTTTTTGTTAAATCTTAATGGTTAAAACGGTAACCGAACCAATAACCTATAATCAATATCTTAATAGTGCAATAACGATTTAGGATATCTACAAATCGATAACTAATAAATCATATGGATAACCAATAAATCAAACGGATAAACTTCAAAATCGAATTTTGAGATTGCAAATAATGAGTAAATGCTAGGATAGAAACGTAAAATGAGGAGACTATAGAGTACTATAAAGTCATCTCCTTCTGCATAATTCTTTTCTATGAACTCTAGACAGAAAAAAAAAAATGAGGCAACAAAGAGGTATTTGGGGAGTTTTAATGGTGGTTGCCCTCTCTCTGTTAGCCGGTGATTTTTCCATTTTCGCGAAGAAAACTTCAAATAAACCACCATTTATCTTTAGGGGTCGTTTGGTATTGCTGTTGTATTGAAACTTCCGATGAAAAATCGGAAGTTTTTGCAGTATGTATGTGTACACACACATACATCTATGTATCTATATATATATATATATTCACATACAGGAAGGAAGGGTTTAGGGTTTAAGATCTGACCCTTTTACTGTTTCTTCTTCTTCTTCTTTTTCCTCATCATCATCATCATCTGTGAATCCTTGAAAAGGGTTTTCGCGATGGTTGGAGTTGTTGTTGTTGTTATTATTATTATTATTATTATTATTATGGTTGTTGTAATGCATGAGAGGCTATGATGATTAAGGTGTCTAGAGTTCACGGGGGTGAAGGAGCAGGGTCCGTATCTTGGCGGGGCGACCCGGAAGGCATTTTGGTAGTGCAACCGAGGTCTGCAGCCATGGCGGATGCATTGTCTCCTTTGCTCTGATTATACAGATCTGAGCCTTAAAATCGGAAGTTCTGCAGTATGTGTATACACACATTCATTGTTCATCTCTCTCTCTATATATATATACAGGAAGAAGGGTTAATGGTTTAAGATCTGACTCTTTTGGTTCTTCGTTTTATCATCGTCGTCGTCATTTTCACCTTCTCCAACCTCACCACTTTGTTACGGATGAGAGGCTGTGATGATTAAGGTGTTTAGAGTTAATGGGGCAAGGGAGCTGGACCTGTATCTTGGTTGGGCAACCCGGAAGGCCTATTCGTAGTGCAACCGAGGTCTGCAGCCATGGCGGGTGCATTGTCTCCTTTGCCTTGATTATACTTATCTGAGCCTTAATGAAGTCCAATTTGCTTTGCAGTGCCTTTTTTTTAGATGTTTAGATAATTCTTTTAAGTCAATATTAACTTTGTTGGCAGTAAGCACCATTGCTTATGCTTATCTGTAGGCTGTGATGATATAGAGCTTATTGAGTTAATCGGGTTTTGGTCAGCTGGAACCGAATCTTGGTAGGGATAACTAAACTGTGTTGTAAATGGTGTAACGACTATTGGGACGAAATAGGTCATAATTGAGTGGAATGGATGTTAGGGATTCATTACGCTTATCCAACTAGATTGTTGTTTTGTTGTATATGCTATTCTGGTTTGCAAACTATGGCGGTGTCCCCTGATTTTGTGACATATCTGAGCCTAGTTGATTACCCAACTGAGAATAATTCGTCTAGAGTGTAAATAAGTAGGAACACTCAAGAATATGAATTAGGCAGCATTGTGATGGGCTGTTTCTAGCTATAAATGCCTCCCATCTGAATGCTAATAGTTGTATGCTATCATGGATTCCTTCCTTACTCACCACGGTAAATAGTTGTGTCTAGGCTGTCATGATAAGTTTCTTGACCGATGAATAGAACCAAGCTGTGCTTGGTGTGTAGTAATGTAAAATGACCTTTGGGAAAGATATAATCCTTCATGTTGTTACTCTCTAGCTAAACTTTACTGATTCAGGTGTTTTTCATCAGTACAAACCTTAGCTCAACTGGCTTTCTTATCAAAGAACAACACAGTGGGCATCATCTTCCCGTTGAGATTGAGCACCCGATTGTTTTAAGGTAGTGACCAAGTTTTCCAAGAATGATTACATTTGTGGACATAAGATCGAGGTGTAGCTTATAACTGTTAGAAGAGAAGTGTTCAAGCTCAAAACAATCGGGAGTTATGTGAAGCTTGTCGATTATCTAAAGGTATCATGCATGAAGGTCTTTAGAATGGAATGTTGAATTGAGCTTTTACTTCAGTGTTTCAGTGTAATGGCTGAATCATTTACAAACTAAAATGCACTTGATATATGCCTAGTGTTTCTTTTGTTGAAGTCGAAATTTTCTTGTACCAAACGCAAGTTTCAACAACGTGATGACTATTAACGAGCACCATGGAAACATGTTTTATCTAACTAAATAATTCATTCATTTCAAAATAAGTGAATTAGTAAAGCAATTCATATTTATTAAGAAAAAGAATTTAAGATTATATTGAACACTATTTTTGCATTTGAAATTATCACCTAAAAAATGTATATGTATGTGTTACAAAAATAGAAGAAATTTCAAACATTGAAATTATTCAAGTAAAAATATATGTATGGAGTCAAATGAAAATATTATGGGCTTGTTTGGTTGCGAACAAATTATGTTGGAAAATACCTTACGTACCAAAGAGAGTGTGTTTTTGCAACTCTAGATGGAAAAGATGAGGCGACGGAGAGGTATTGGGGAGTTTTTAATGGTGGTCGCCCTCTCTCTGTTCTTCAGCCGATGATTTCCCTTCACAAAATTTCACCAAAACCACCATACTTGAAAATGGTCTTATCATATATATACTAAGAGATTGTTTGGATTGTGGCTTAAATTGTGTGCTGTTGAGCTAAAATATGCTCTCTCTAGGTACATATTAACTGAATTTAACACTCTACTACTACTACTACTACTTCTCCTCCTTCCTATGAGGCTGTGATGATGACAAATGAAGTTTTCTAGAGTTGGGTCAGGCATATTGGAGCTAGCCTGTATCTTGACCCGGCGGTTGCTTTGTCTCCTTTTTTGCTTGATTTTGTATTACAGATCTGAGCCTATAGAGAAAGACACTTTTGAAAACTGCTTCTGCTTCTGCTTCTTCACTTGATGATGCTGTAATGATGACTAATGGAATTGGGTCAGGTATTGGAGCTGCACTATCTTGGCGAGGCGACCCGGTAAGGCATTTCCATTGTTTTGCAAACTGAGGTCTGCAGCCATTGCGGTTGCTTTGTATACTTTGTGCTTGATTTTATCTTACAAATCTGAGCCTCAAAAGAAAAAACCATTTCCGTTTTGGCAAGTAATTATTTGTGAACCCCTTTTTGTTAGATTAGCTCAGAATGAGGCAGCAGAGAGAGTTATGGGATTTCTAATCAAGGGTGGTTGCCCTTCTCTCTGCTTTGCTTATGATTCTTCCATTTTCTAAACAAACCAACAGCCCTTAAAAAAGATAAAGAGAGAAAGATGGATTACACACTAGTTTCTGTTGTTTTTTTCTTCCAGTCATCTAGGTTCTGGACTGTGATTTTCTTGAGCTGTGAGTCTATTGGAAACAACTTCTCTAGTCCCCTAAAAGGACCGGGGTAAGGTATATGTACCATTGCTAGCTTTTAATTATAGGATGAGGCTGTGATGATAACAAACAAAGTTGTATAGAGTTAGGTTGGTCATTGGAGCTGCACGTATCTTGGCGGGGCAACTCAGTAAGGCATTCCGTTTTGCAGCCGAGGTCTGCAGCCATGGCGGTTGCTTTGTCTCCTTTTGCCTGGTTTTATAATGAATCTGAGCCTAAGGAGAAAGAATTGGCTAATTGGCTGAAAGGCGCTTGATTCTTGTGAATTCCCTTTTGTTAGGTTAGCCTAAAAAAGGTAAAAATGAGGCAGTAAAGAGTATGGGATTTCTATCAAGGGTGGTTGCCCTTCTCTCTATGCTTTGCCTGTGATTCTCCATTTCTCAAAACAAACCAACAGCCCTTAAAAAAGAAAGAGACAGAGAGATACACTTGAGTTTCTGGGTTTCTTTGCATTTTTGCACCCAAACATATCCTCACAAGGCAATACACACAACTATGCTACAACAACAACCGCATGACTATTGACTATGAAAACTATTAAAGAGGCAGTGATGATTTCTGGGCTAACTGAATTTCGGGCATGGAGATTACCCACCCCGTATCTTGGCATGGCAACCGATATGGCCTGTAATTGAGACCTCACTCATGCAATCGTGTGTTGCAGCCATGGCGTGGTTGATTTCTCTTTTGCCTTGTCATAACACAAATCTGAGCCTCAATTTGCTTAAGAAAATAGGGAAAAGGGTCAAATCTACCCCTTCACCATGACCATGCATAGGGGGCAATATCTATTTCAAGGGCTCTGAGAATATGAACTACAGTAAAACCTCTCTAAATTGATACTCGATATATTAATATACTCTCTCAAATAATATTTTTCTCCTGCCCCGGCTTGGGCCAGTGGAAAAAATGACTGATTTCAATAAAATAATATATTTTCGGAAGACCCCTATATAAATATATGGTCCCATTATCTGAAGTAACAATACAATACAATGGGTAACAACCATCCAAACAAGTTGTTATTGATTCGTTCGGTTTAGATACAAGTTATGCTAGTATGATTGACGGCTTTAAAGAGGCAATGATGATTTTAGCAACCTTTCATTTCCTTATGAGCTTATTAATCGGACATTTGAGATTATCCGGCTCGTATCTTGGCTGGGCATAACCCCAGATTTGCTGGTGATTTTTGCAGCCATGGCGTCGTTGGATCTCTTTTTGCCCGGAATATAACACAGATCTGAGCCTCATTTTCTGGAAACTCTTCTTTGTATAAATCTGAGGTTGCGGTTAAAACAGAGAGCTGTGGGGAGTTCTTATGGATGGTTTTGCCCCTCTCTGTCATTCTCTGCTGTCAATGATCTCTCAAATAAAAGTGTTTCCAATTGCAAAACCACCCTTAGTTGATTGATTTATTACTCCCTCCGTTCCACTTTTTAGAGGCTATGAAGATTGGTGTTTGTGAAAGATGAATCAGACATTTTCCTCTTGAGCTAAAAGACTGTTTAGGCATTTGGACAAAATGACCTAAAGTAAGTGTGTTCTGCAACTCTAGACGGAAAAAATGAGGCGACGGAGAGGCATTGGGGAGTCTTTAATGGTGGTTGCCCTCTCTCTGTTCTTCCGCTGATGATTTCCTTTTCAAAATTTCATCAAAACCACCATAGTTGAAAAAGGTCTAATCACATACTACGAGCGTGTTTGGATTGCTGGCTTATATTATGTGCTGTTGAGCTAAATTATACTCTCTCTAGTCCATATTAAAGTGAACCGAAGCACACTACTACTACTACTTCTCCTTCTTCCTATGAGGCTGTGATGATGACAAATGAAGTTTTCTAGAGTTGGGTCGGGCCTATTGGAGCTTGCACATATCTTGGCAGGGCGATCCGGTAAGGCATTTCCATTGTTTTGCTAACCGAGGTCTGCAGCCATGGCGGTTGCTTTGTCTCCTTTTTGCTTGATTTTATCCCACAGATCTGAGCCTCAAGAAAAAGACCCGTTTCTGTTTTTGCAAGTAATTACTTGTGAACCCCTTTTTGATAGGTTAACTCATAATGAGGCAGCAGAGACAGTAATGGGATTTCTATACAAGGGTGGTTGCCCTTTTGTCTGCTTTACCTATGATTCTTCCATTTTTGAACAAACCAACAGCCCTTAAAAACGAGAGAGAGAGAAAGATGAAGTACACACTAGTTTCTGTTGTTTTCTTTCTTCCAGTCATTTAGGTTCTGGACTGTGATTTTCTTGAGCTGAGGCCTGTTGGAAACAACTTCTCTAGTCCCCCACAAAGGACCGGGTAAGGTCTATGTACCCTTGCTAGCTTTTAATTATTGGATGAGGCTGTGATGATTAACAAATAAAGTTGTATAGAGTTGGGTTGGGCATTGGAGCTGCACGTATCTTGGCGGGGCAACCCAGTAAGGTATTCCATTTTACAACTGAGGTCTGCAGCCATGACGATTGCTTTGTCTCCTTTTGCCTGGTTTTATAACAAATCTGAGCCTCAGGAGAAAGAATTAGCCAAAAGATGCTTGAAGTCTTGTGAATTCCCTTTTGTTAGGTTAGCCTAAAAAAGGCAAGAATGAGGCAGCAGAGAGTATGGGATTTCTATCAAGGGTGGTTGCCCTTTTCTCTATGCTTTACTTATGATTCTCCATTTCTCAAAACAAACCAACAGCCCTTTAAAAAGAAAGAGACAGAGAGAGTACAATTGAGTTTCTGGGTTTCTTTGCATTTTGCACCCTTAAACGTATGCTCATAAGGCAATACACACAACTATACTACAACAACAACAACAATAAAATGACTATGAAATCTATTAAAGAGGCAGTGATGATTTCTGGGCTAACCAAATTCCGGGCATGGAGATTACCCAACCCGTATCTTGACGTGACAACCCGGTATGGCCTGTAATTGAGACGCATAACTCACACATGCAATCGTGTGTTGCAGCCATGGCGTGGTTGGCTTCTCTTTTGCCTTATCATTACACAAATCTGAGCCTCGATTTGCTAAAGAAAAAAGGGAAAAGGGTCAAATTTACCCCTTTACTATGCATAAGGGGCAATATCTTTTCCATGATTAATGTGGGAGATATTGAACCCACGCCCTTCTGATTTGCAGTTTTAATGCTTTTCATTCGTAATGTATCTCTATCTTTTGATAAGTTACAGCTCAAGAATGAGGCATTTGAATGAAATGTTGGATTTTTGAGGGGTGGTTGCCTCCCTTCTCCGGTAAGCCCCTGATTATTTTTTTTGAAGTCTTGCATTATGCTAGTTAACCATGTTCATATTTTTCTGGTGGTTGTTGCAGCCATGTTGTCATCGGATCTCTGTTTGCTTGAGCTTAATTTCTGGGAAATTAGAAAAACTTGCATAAATGGGATACTTTGAAGCTGATGTTTAAATTGTCAGTGGTGATAGAAGATGATTTTATCAATCTTTCATTCCCTTCTGAGCTTATTAATTGGGCATTTGAGATTATCCGACCCGTATCTTGGCAGGGCATGCCGCTAGATTTTCTGGTGGTTTTTGCAGCCATGGCGATGTCAGATCTCTTTTTGCATCTGTCAAGTTGAAGTGTCCAAGTGATCACTGTCCAACTGACAATTCATGGCAACTTTGAGGGGCTATCTATGTATTGGCCTATCTAAAGTAACAATACAATACAATACAATGGTTAACAACCGTCCAAACAAGCTGTTATTGATTCGTTTGGTTTAGACACAAGTTATGCCAATATGATTGACGGCTTTAAAGAGGCAATGATGATTTTAGCAACTTAGCATTCCCTTGTGAGCTTAATAATCGAACATTTGAGATAACCCCAGATTTTCTGGTGGTTTTTGCAGCCATGGCGTCGTTGGATCTCTTTTTGCCCGGGATATACCACAGATCTGAGCCTCATTTTCTGGTAACTCTTCTTAGTATAAGTCTGAGGTTGTGGTGAAAACAGAGAGCTGTGGGGAGTTTCTATGGGTTGTTTTGCCCCTCTGTGTCATTCTCTGCTGCCAATGATCTCTCAAATGGAAGTTTTTTAATTGCAAATTCATCCTTAGTTGATTGATTTATTACTCCCTCCGTTCCACTTTTTAGAGACTACGAAGATTGTTGTTTGTGAAAGATATCATATATTTTCCTCTTGAACTGAAAAGACTGTTGAAACTGAGAAATTCTCTTTTAAATGCAGAATTTTGAGGTCTTTTCGTTTTGAGCTCTCATATAAGCGAGATCCATTCATTAGGTAAGCCCAGAAATAGAGAGAATGAGGCTGCAGAGTATGGGATTTCTGTCAAGGGTGGTTGCCCCTGTCTGCTTTGCCTATGATTTTCCCCTTCTCAACAAACCAACAGCCTTTAAGAGAAAGAAAGAGCAACATAGTACATCAGTTTCTGGTTTTCTGGATGATCATTCATGAAATTTCCCCAATTTTCAAGCATATTACAACAATTACGCCGCCTTCAGATCTTCAGTCTGTCTTCTCTTGGCTCTTTGCATATTTCTTCCCGTTTTCTCTTATTGTTAGTGTAAACTGGAAAGTTTTCCATTATGATGCATTCTGCTACAGAAAGGGGCTATGATGATGCTTATATATCTTCTAGTTCTGTGCTGATCATGGAACATTGAGATGAACCGACCCGTATCTTGGCGTGGCAACCCGGTGTGGCCTGTTGAGAACTTCTCTCCTCTCATGCAATCGGTGTTTTGCAGCCATGGCGAGACTGACTTCTCTTTTGCCATATCATTACATGCATCTGAGCCTCAATTTGTTGAAGAACATAAGTAGGCGTTTGGACATTATTGCAGTTAAAGTTGTGAAATTCTCTTAAATGCAGACTTGTGAGGTCTCTTCAATTAAAAGCTCTCATCTAAACGAACTTCCTTATTTTAGAAGAAATGACGAGTATGAGGCAGCAGAGAGTATGGGATCTCTTTCAAGGGTGGTTGCCCCTCTCTGCTTTGCCTGTGATTCTCCCCTTCTCAACAAACCAACAGCCCTTGAAAAAAAGAAAAAGAGAAAATATATCTACTTCAGTTTCTTGGTTTCTTTGGGTCCTGTTGTTGAGATACATACTCAAAACCCAAACACAAAACTATACCACTTCAGTTTCCTTGTATCTTCAGTCTGTCTCCTTTATGGCTTTGGAAACTCTTAAAAAGGCAGTGATGATAACTTTTTCTAAATCTGGGCTAACCAGTTCAGGCATGGAGACGATCTGATCCGTATCTTGGCGTGGCAACCCAGTATGGCTGTGATTGCTAAAAGTGTCTTCCTGGCATCATGCTACCTGTGATAGAGTTTCTTCTCTCACACACACAACCAATGTTTTGCAGCCATGGCATGGTTGACTTCTCTTTTGCCTTATATCTGAGCCTCAATTTGCTAAGGAAAGTATATCTTTTTTATGCTTGTATATGGAATATATCGAACCCACACCTTTTTGCATACAAGTGAAGTTATATTGTTGTTCCCTCGTAATGTGTTGCCAAATCTTTTATCCGTAATAGCTCAAGAATGAGGCATTTGAGTGAAATGTGGGATTTTCGTGATGGTGGTTGCCTTCCTTCTCTGGTAAGCATATGATTTGCTTTCCTTTTTCTTTTTTTTTTTTGCTTGCTTTTATTTCTGTTACCATGTTTGTAGTTCCTCGCAAATAATGAATATGTGCAATAGATAAATGTTTGTCTGTGTGCAAACCAAGCAAATGAATGTTTTTGGGCGTGATGATGATGATGATTTTCCTTTAGATATATATGTATGTTGTTCTTAGTTTATAGTTTTCCTCATCCATTGCCGTACTTAGCTTGAAGTTGGAAGAATCATGGCTGAATGGTATTGTCTACAACTTTGTTTTTTTTTTTTGTCTTAATGGCTTTGATGAGCTTTGTGCATATATCTTCTAATTTTTTTGCTCTTTGTTGCTGCCTTGGCTGGGAGATTGTTCCTTGGAAGCAGTTGTCTGGAGTCTAGCGTCTCCCACCAAAATATCGTGAAGGATTCAATGTCTTGAAACTTAGTAGGCGTTTGGCCATGTGATATGATATGGTATCAGCGTTTGGACATGCGATTTTATGTTGATTTCATCTCATGATTCCATATTCTCCAAAAATCATGATTTGAGATATTTTTAATACAAAATTTGATTCACAAGTTTATATTTTGCTAAAACAATCACACATTTATTTCATATGTAAATAAAATTTATAATCACATCATTATTTTTTAAAATTTATTATGCTCACCACATATAGTCACTTTAACTCACATCAATCGATTGTTGAGTAATAAATTTGTTCTCTTCATTTACTTCAAAACCTAATTTATTACTTCTACCGTTTTGTATTTATTACAACTCAAAGTAACAATGTTGGTTCGTCTTCTTGGTCAGATGATCGAGAAATGCAAGTTCAACGTGAGAAAATTGTCCGTACTATGTGGGAGGATTATATTAAAGACTAGTACACTACAATTAATGTTCAATTTTTTCTTATTGAATTAAAGTTTGATGAATTAAAACTAGATGAAACAGTTACTTAAGTGGAGAACAAATAGTTTTGTAATAATTTATTATGCGATTTTATAAATTTTTGTTTATTTGGTAAGATTGAATAAACCATTAGGGCTATTTTAATAGTTTTACAATTTATGGGATTCTTATGTTTATGAGAAAATATATAACATAAAAATTTCATATCGCATGTCCAAATAAAACTTCAATTTCATCTCATAATTTTATATTATGATATCATATCATGATACCATATCGCATGGCCAAACGAGCCCTTAGTAACACAAGACAATCACTGATTGGTTGTTAGCTCTACCGGAGGAGTCTGAAATCAACACGTAACATTTTATTTTTTAATTGTAAGGCGCATGTTATCTTGCTCCTCGTAAGGCGCATGTCAGGCTGCGCCTTCCTATATACGAATTAACGACATCCACCTTCCATTCAAATGTTACCCTTTTGGTTTGATTATTTTTGAAAAAATTGTATGAAATAGCAAACTATTAATTCAAATTAAATGCTATAGTTATAGTTTATTTTAATTGTAATTCGCAGCAAACAACCCTTTTGTTTTGCCATCTGATTTGGTATACAATAAGCCATTTTCAGTATACAATTAGCTATTTTATATATTTCAGTATAAAATGTGTTTGTGTTTATATAAAGCGAGAGAAAAGTGTATATACAATAATTATACAAATTACAATGTATAAATGAATTTGTACAAAACTGAATAATTTGTATGAAATTGAATGTTTGGTATGTGTGAAAGTTTGCTGTCCTTTTTGAAAATTTTGCTCAATTTTTTTTTATCCTTTTGATAATGTTAATAAATTAATAAAATTATTATTTTTGTTAATGACTTTTAAGGGGTTTGTGTAAGGGGAAAATCAGCAAGCAATGAAGGATAGAGAGAGTACCATTTACCTCAAAAGAATCACAAGAATATTAATGAGGGATAAGTTCCCATGTCCCACATGGTGTTCACTGTGTCAGTCATTTACTTGAAATTTGATCCAAATACAACCTAGATATTTTATCTCAAAATTTGCCACTTTTAACCCCTCTAGATTCTTCCATGGAACAGTTTTTGGGTATATAAACCACAAAAACTCAGAAGTGAAAAAGTAGCAAAGAAGAGGTTAGCCTAGAAAAAATGAGGCTAAACAGAGAGTTTTGGTAATTTCTTTACAAGGGTGGTTGCCCCTCTCTTGTTTAGCCAATGATTTTTCCAGATAAAGATGAAGCAACAACCCTTGGATTCATGTTAATTTCCTGGAAATTATTGAATCATTGTACCAGGAAAACATACATACATACATACATACGTACTACTATATTCCAACATATATATATATATATATAGCAATTATTCTGGCTGGCTTTCTGTTTCTGTACTCTCTCTATGTTGGTTTATTTTCTCAGTTTTGATCCATATGTAACAATTGAGGCAGTGATGATAATGATGATGATTCTGGGCTAACCGGATCAGGCATAGAGATTATATGATCCGTATCTTGGCTTGGCAAATCACGGTGATTTTGCAGCCATGGCGTGGTCGCCTCTCTCTTTGCCTCGATCTCTTTGCAGATCTGAGCCTTTAAGAACATAATCATACAAATTTCCTGGAAATGAATGAATCGTTGAAATTGGAAAAATGTACATTAATCTTCAGCTTCTTCATGAACAACTAAAAGCCAATAGCTGTGTTTTTCTGTTTGTGTTTTATCCATAACAATAGAGGCAGTGATGATGATTTGTTTGAGTTCTGGGCTAACCGTGTCGGGCATGAAGACTATTCGACCCGTATCTTGGCTTGGTAAATAACGGTGATTTTGCAGCCATGGCGCGGTCGTCTCTCTTTGTGCACCGATCTCTTTGCAGATCTGAGCCTCTGAATCATAATCAAACATCATTTAGAATCATGCAAACTTCTTCCTGAATCATTGAACATGGAAATGTACTTATTTTAAATCCAAAACTCTGTTTTTTTTTTCTCTGTTTCTGTTGGATGGATAAATCAATAGCTGAATGTTTTGTCTCTGGCTTTAGTGACCTTTGTGCATATCTTGTATTTTCTTGCTCTTGTTCATGCGTGGCTGTTTCGATCAGAACCATAGATAGGGGCATTGAAGCTCCACCCGTAACTTCAACATCTGCAGTGATGAGGTTCTGCTTCCAGAGCACCACACACAAGGATTGTGCTGCATACTTTGTTTTTGAAGTTTATTCGTTTGGTTATAGAATCATTAAGATATTTATTTATAAGTTATTGGTTTGATAAAAAAAATTATTGAAGAACATTTAGAAATAAGGTATTAAACCAAATGAACTGAGTTAATAGATTTCATTTTGCTCAAAAATAAATATTGACACATTGTAAAATAGATAATCATAATTAATAGTATAAAACTAATTTCTAAGCCAAGAACATTATATAATATGGTTTATAAATATACCATTTATAACTCGTTTAAAAAGAATTGATAATTTCAAAAATGGATACCAAAATTGTTAAATTAATAACAAATTATCTGGAAAATATCGAATTGTAGTGGAATGCTACCTCGAAAGTAACCATTTACCTAAAAAGAATCACAAAATATTAATGGAGAACAAGTTTCCATGTCCCACATGATGTTCACTGGGACATTTACTTGAAATTTGATCCAAATACAGATACAATCAAAAAAAAAATTGTTGGAATCCTTTAAAGAAGCCACTCAAGATCACAATAAATCACCCATAAGCATGTAAGGGAATTAGTTTTATTTTATTATTGAAGAATTTGATATTTTAAATTTTGAAGATTGCTCTCTTTAGTCGCTCTTTTTCTGAGATGGAGAGAAAGAAAAAAGGCATTTTCTTTTGATTTATAGATCAAATCTTTTTACACTCTGATCGGATATAATATATTATATTATTTTAATGAATAAATTGTATCATTTTTCATTGTTACGTAATGTCACATATCAACAATTTGAAAGATAAATAATAAGTGAATATAAATAAAATGAAAATAAAGTATTAAGGTAACAACGTGATTATACTAAATCGATTGTTACATCAAGATCTTTTGTTATTATCTAACGATAGATTTATAGCAATACAACATGAAACAATCATCCAAACAAATTGTTAGGAATTCTAAGTTACCTTTCCAAAAAAATTATATTTTCAATAAATCTCCATTAGATATAAGTAAAAGGATGATGAATTTATTAAATTAACCCTTGTATTAATAGATATTTACTTTTAGATTCTAATATATTACTCAACTTTATTAAGCTTCTTTAAATGATAACATATCTATATACATATACATAAATAATATATGAGTCCATAAAATAGAAATTAATATTTTATCTGTTTCGTGACGCTTTTTAGTCCAGCTCAAAAATATTAAATCACTATTATTTTTAAATATTATGTCAAGTCAATCGATGCTAGGTAAAAAAGAATGAAACTAGAGAGTTATCTCAAATAATGTCACACAACCACTCTACATTCTTCCCTTCAACAGTAGTTTGTGTATATATAAGAAGAAGAAGAAGAAAAGGTGGAAGATTATTTTGCCAAGCAAAGAAAAGGTTAGCCCAGAAAGAAAGAAAAAATGAGGCAAAACAGAGAGTTTTGGATTTTCTTGACAAGGGTGGTTGCCCCTCTCTTGTTTAGCCGATGATTTTTCGTCAAAAAGATGAAGCAACAACCCTTGAATTCATGTTAATTTCCTGGGAATTATTGGAACATGCATACCATACATACATATATTCCTCAACTTTCCAATTCTACATCTATGCCATTCTGTTTTTGTTAATTAATTATTACTCTCTCTGTCTATCTTGGTTCATTTTCTCACTTTTGATCCATTGAGGCAATGATGATGACGATTATGATTCTGGGCTAACCGGATCGGGCATGGAGACTATACGACTCGTATCTTGGCTTGGCAAATTTTGCAGCCATGGCGTGGTCGTCTCTCTCTTTGTTCCGATCTCTTTGCAGATCTGAGCCTCTAATATCATAATTAACCACTTTTGGATTCATGCATGTTTTCCTGGAAATGAATGAATTATTGTACTTTTTCTTCAACTTCAACAACTATGGTTACAACTCTGTTTCTTCTGTATTTGTTGATTAATTTTGTCAGTTTTGATCTGTATAATTAGAGGCGATGATGATTTCTTCGGATTCTGGGTTAACCGGGTCGGGCATGAAGACTATACGACCCGTATCTTGGCTTGGCAAATCAAGGTGATTTTGCAGCCATGGCGTGGTCGGCTCTCTTGTTCACCGATTTCTTTTGCAGATCTGAGCCTCTAAATTCATAATCAATAACTTTTGAATTCATGCAATTTTTTTCCTGGAAATTACTGAACATGGAAAATGTTTCTTCATACAAAACTCTGTTTTTCGTCTTTGATTGTTTGTATTCTGTATGTTGATTTTCTCATTTTTGATCCATAAAATTTGAGGCCGTGATGATGATGATGATCTCATCGGATTCCCAGATAACTGGGTTGAGATGATGGAGATTATCCGACCCGCATCTTGGCTTAGCAAATCACCGGTCAGCCAGCTAGACTCGAACCCACAATCTCTGATTTTTATCAAAATGCTTATAATCTGAGCAACTCCTGCTCGTTGATCTGAACCTCTAGATACTTGAGACAGAACTAAACTTATGTGCATATCTTACTAAGTAGGATTTAAGGAGGGTAAAATATGCGCATGTCTTTAGGCTATTTTGTAAAAGTAAAGAAGTTGTCTTTTAAAAGATGCTCGATTTAAGTGCATCAATTTTAGATATAAAAAAAATAAGAAAATAGTGATGAAAATATAAGAATTTTAGGTATAAAAAATAAGAAAATAGTGATGAAAATATAAGAATTAATAAGAAAAGTAATGCAAAAACCTTAAAAAAAAAAAAATATGAGCAACAAAATAGTATCGTACCCAAAACATACTAAGCAATAAGCAAATGAAGATAAATAACAAAAATCAGAACTAACAACATCGGGTTAGTACAACCATAAACATCAACAAGTGTGAACCCTTTAAAGTAAAACATCACTTCCTACAAATCCTCGATCAAATAAATTTATTTATGTTTGATTGAAATAAAATTGCAAGTAAGTTGTTTTGAAATTATAAATTTATTTTATTTTATATTAAGAGTGGGACAACAATTTCAAAACAATTACTCACGAGGTGTTGACCACTTTGGTTAGATGAATATTATTTATTATTTCATAATGTATTGTATTGGATTATAATTTGTTGTATTGTATTGTTTTAATAAATATGTCATTGTTATATAATGTCACATATTAGAGTTATTATGAAAAGGTAGAGTAAATGATAGACTAGAATTATTAAATAATAAATAAAAATAAAGTAAGAAAAAAATATCAAGGTAATAGTGCGATCACACCAAATCGATCGCTACACAACATGATTTATTTATTTTTGTTATCAGAATTTAAGTAACAATCAAAACAAATATTGTGTTTCGATTAACAATACAAGACAATAATCATCCAAACAAGGTGTAAAATTGCTTATCTTCCGATTCTCTTCATTAAATTTTACACTAAAAAGTAATATTGTCTTTATATTCTTCTCTTTTTGATATTATGTTATTATTTTTATTTTCAAAAATATTATATAATACAAAATAATAATAAAATAATAAAAAAATGGTTTAGTGTGGATGAACGGTGGTGTTTTTTTTTTTTGGAACCCCAGGATAACCCCTTTGGGTGAGCACTTTGTGCACACTGGGTAAAACCCACTGTGTAATAACGTGCAAACCACACAGGGAATGTAAACCACACTAGGTAAGCCCTGTGCGACAGGCTCGATTCAGAAGGCATTGAGGGGAATCGATCCCGGGTCATCCGTGTGAATAACCACCCTATAAACCAAGTGAGTCATCCCAAAGGACATGAACATAGTGTTGATGACACTATTCACACTATTTTGTTTGGATGGTTATTATATACTTGTTTGTTGAACCTTGTAATGCCTGGACAATATAAGTATATGAAATGTCCTAGTTCTGGTGATTGGTTGAACTTTTGTATATAGTTTGTTATGTGTTACTTTTCATCTCCGGCCAGTAAATTGTTTCTGGCTTAAGCAACAACAACCATGCCTCAGTTCCAAGCTAGTTAGGGTCAGCTTTATGAATCTTCACTGTCTAGACAATGTTGCAAACCCTACGAAGGTTTTTGAATCAAAATTTACTCTATAGAGAGAGATGAGAAGGGGCTTTAACAATAGATATATGTAGTTGATAAAAATTTTGCTAATACATTGAAATGGGCAAAGGAAACTACCTTCTTCCACTGGAAACAAACCATTTGTCTTTGGAATAATTAGAGTAAACTTTTGGGATAATTTCCTTGTATTAGCTGGAGACAAGACAAGTCATGAAGCCAATTCCTAACTGTGTACTCAATTCAAATCTAACAGACTTAGGAAAATGTAGTGGATATCTGTTAAAAATGTTGAGACCAAGTATAGATTTCAATGAACTTTAATTAACTACATTAGGGCCTCCTCTGTTGCAATAGATGGCCTATTTGTTACAACATATGGGTTATTTGTCGCAACAAGTGGATTATCTGTAGATTATTGTATTATGTTGAATTTATTAAATTTATTACTATCTTTTTTTTAATGATGCACAAATTGGTTGTAATTTTTTTCATTTTTTCTATTTGTAGATAAAATGGCTTCCAAAAGAAAAACAAGTGAATCAGTCTCTGATAAATCAAGTAAAGTAGCTAAAGTACAAACACCATTAGAAGAACTTGTTAAACAAGTCATTTCACAAAAAGATAACGTGTTACCTTCTGTAGATGTACAGAAACAGAATGAAAATATGGAAACTGTAGAGGAGGAATATAAAAATAAAAATGAAGAAGAAAAGGTAATAAATGATGAAGATGGAGATGATGAAGAAACTGAAAATGATAAAGAAGATGATGAGGAAGATGAAAAAGAAAGTGAGGAAGGAGATGAAAATGAAAGTGATGAATGAGATGATATTGAAAGTGAGGAAGGAGATGATATTGAAAGTGAGGAAGGAGATGAAGATGTTGTCAAAACTTTAATATTGACAAGTTTCAGGTAGAGATGCTTATAGATGACCCTACAAATTTGACAGGTGATTTTGTTGTAAAATCAGCCATGGGCGCCAAATTTGATGCTTTTAGAACGATATTGATGGATGAAAAGTTGGAGGATTTCTTTAAGTTCAGCTGTTTTGGATACTTTTTTTATCTACCGGAGGATAACAATGCACGTTTTCAAATGAGCATGGTGTATGATCTTCTCAAGCGCAGGATCAAGTATAAGGGAGATGATGATGATGCTTTGGAGGATAAGAACAAGAAAATGGATGAGATTTGGATAAACTATTGTGGCATGCCGGTTTGTTTTGGCATGAAAGAATTTGCCATGGTGACTGGACTGAGATGCCATCCTCCTTCTGAACCTCTTCCTAAAGTTACACGCTTAAGAAAGCCAAGAGAAAAAAAGATATCTAAATCAGTCAAGGCTGGCAAGAAAGGTAAAAAGCCAGTCAAGACAGTCAACACCAAAACCAACAAAGGCAAAGAAAAAATAAATAATGAAAATGAGTTGTTGACTATTATTGGACCTAGTTATAAAGCCAAAGATTTGATAGGAGATCTCCAGAGCAAAAAGATTTTGAAGAAGCACAAAGAGCGATTGTGCTTAGTTTGGTTTGTGCATGCCATTTTATGGGCTAGAGACATCAACAATGTCATAGATCTTAGTTTGTTTGTGCTTGCTCAGGATTTGGATGCATTCAACAATTACCCATGGGGTAGTAATAGTTATTTCTTGACTGTCGAATATTTGTTGTCAAAGTTATCATCGAAGACGAACAATTTATATGGCTTTCCTTGGGCTTTCATGGTAAACTTCACCTCTAATTTTAGTATTTTATTTATTTGTGTTATTGAATAATTATTTTAAATTTTTATTTCCATCATCTTTATATTTTTAGGCTTGGGCATTTGAAGCAATACCTTACCTCAGGAAGCAATTCAATGATTACTCGAAAGAAATTTCTCAACCAAGGATTCTTAGGTGGTTGTCTGCCAAAAACAACCAATCAATAAATTCCGTTGATCTCTTCGATCCTCCTCATGATATGGTAAGTCTTCTATAGAATAATCTTTATTTAAATTAACTGATTATCTGTTTTGCTTTCGTTTAGTTTTCTTCCAATAGATGACTCATCTATAGTCATCTATTGCAATAGATGAGTCATCTGTTGGAAGAAAACATAAGAGTTTGCTACTGTTTTGCTTTTGTCCAACAGATGACTGCTCTGTTGTAATAGATGAGTCATTTGTTGGACGAAAACTTAATCATTTGTTGTTGTTTTACTTACGTCCAACAGATGACCTATTTATTGCAACAGATAGGTCATATATTGGACGAAATCTCAATTTATTTTTGTTGTTGTTTTGCTTACTTCCAACAGATGACCCATCTGCTGCAACAGATGGGTCATCTGTTGGAAGAAAACTTGATCATTTGCTACTGTTTTGCTTTCTTCCAATAGATGATCCATCTGTTGCAACAGATGACCCATCTGTTAGAAATAAAATATATAGGTAGATATTACAATAAATATTTTATCTATTATAATTTATAGATTAGTTTTAATATAAACTACTTTTGTTTATAGATTGTACATCCCTGGCTTGTTCCCACAGAGCAAGAGTTGCAAATGCCATTATTTTTAACTCTAGGAATTATTGACACAAAATCAGACCCTACAGTGAATCTGATAAAAAAAAATTGGCTGGAGCAACAACCATCAAAAGGGAAGCACTTATTGTTTCTGGTGATGCTGATGATGTTGCAATAAATGTTGATGTTAATGTTGGTGTTGATATTGGTGATGCTGGTGCTAAAAGTGGTGGTGAGCATGTTGATGATGTTGGTGGTATATATGGTAGATTCACCCCTTTCAGTGGACATACCACATCTTTTGCTCCTTCTTCTAGCTCATGTTCTGCATGTAAATGTGAAGAATGCAAGAACAAAGAGGCTCAATTAATATCTACTGGTGAAGATGTGAAGAAGTCTCTTAATGCTCTTACTAGTGTTGTTAAGGAATTAATATCTACGAGAGGTGTTATTCCATCAAGAAAAAATTTGGAGTCATTCACATTGAAGATTAAGAGGAGAAAAAAAATTAATTTCCAAGATATTATCAAATATGAAAAAGAGACAACAAATTGCAAATACTCATCTTCCTTGCAATGTTGAGTCATCTTTCGGAGCCATAGAAGAGCAGCAGAACTTGTAGAAGGTATGGGCTGTTGAAGTCATATTTTTTAAGCTGAAGAACCTGATATTTTGTAATTGTTGATGACAATATTTTATATTTAATAGATGTCCAGTTATTTTATCATGAATTCTATTTTGTAAGCTGAAGAATCTGATATGAATTGTAATTTATGAACACTTATCATATTTAGTTAATCATATTTTGTAATTGCCGATGACAATATTTTATATTATATAGATGTTCAGTTATTTTATCATGAATTCTATTTTATTCTTAGATTTGTAAAATGTTAAATTATACTATTGAAACAGATGTTCCAGTAGGTTATAATCTGTTGCAACTCATCTATTGCAACAGATGAATCATCCATTGCAACAGATGAGCATATATGCTTGATTATTTTCAACGGATGGGTCATCGATAATACATATTAGACATTTGTTGTAACAGATTTCTATATTTGTTGCAACAAATGATCATATTTATTTGATTATTTTCAACAGATGGGTTATCTATTGCAACAGTTAGTTGATCATGTAATTACTCTATAATGCATTGAAAATGTAATTGAACTTATTAATTAAAAGGTAATTATAATTAAATAACTTTATTTATCACTAATTATCGGTTAATGAAGCATTTCATATCAAAATAATCAATTGATCACTTTATTTAAGACGAATACAGTTAGTTGATCATGTAATTATTCTCTAATGCATTGAAAATGTAATTGAACTTATTAATTAAAAGGTAATTATAATTAAATAACTTTATTTATCACTAATTATGGGTTAATGAAGCATTTCATATCAAAATAATCAATTGATCACTTTATTTAAGACGAATACAGTTAGTTGATCATGTAATTACTCTATAATGCATTGAAAATGTAATTGAACTTATTAATTGAAATGTAATTATAATTAAATAACTTTATTTATCACTAATTATCGGTTAATAAAGCATTTCATATCAAATATATATAGAGTCGGTTGAAAATGATCAAACATATATGCTCATCTGTTGTAATTGATGCTCATATGTTGCATTGATGCTCATATGTTGCAACAGATGAAGCATCCATTGCAACAAATGAGCATATATGCTTGATTATTTTCAATGGATAGGTCATCTATTACAACAGATAATACATAATAGACATTTATTGTAACAGATTTCTATATTTGTTGCAACAGATGATCAAAATATGCAAAGTTTATTGCAATGGATGATAATAACTAATATATTTTATATAATAAATATGAACATACACAATCAACCAAAATGAGTTAAAATTATTAGATTCATAACTAAGTACAAAATAGTTATTTCACTATCACAATAATTATGGAGTATTTCAAACCGGGCATGTTGTTCTCTTGTGTCTAATATTTTTACATATTGAACACTTATTTTTTCTTGTTGAAAATGATTCCCCGACTCCACGCCTCCTCTTCGTTCGCCTTCTTCCCGGTTTGCTTGGGTCAACATATGAAGGAGGTATTTCTCACTCCAAAATCTCCAAAGGAACAATCCAAGAATCTTCAGGAGGCACCAGATTAATTTCCTCACAATATGCAATTATGTATTTTTCCACCAAATAATATGGAGACGAGTACTCATAGAACTGATTTCCAAATTTTGCACCATATTGGGATCGAAGCGCTGCCATAACATGTGGACAAGATATTTTATCCAAGTCAAAAACTCTACATGTGCACGTTCTTCTTTGAAGATCGACCGTGCCAATAATTTGTTTCCCAAATTGTTATTCTTTGATATTTGTTTTTCCATTGAAGGAACAAGTATGTTTGGTTAGTTGACCAACTCCATACGCCTCTCGTGAAATAATTTTGCAAATCTCATAGTTATTTCATCAAATAAAGTGACGGTAGGAAATTCTCTTTCAACTTCAAACATTGCATTCACGGATTCAGCAATGTTTGACGTCATAATATTATACCTATATAAAAAAATAACTTAAAAAGATATATAATTATATAAAACTTAAACAAGATACTCAATATATAATATTGTACCTATTTTCCGGACAAAATGCCCTGCTCCATCTATGAGGTCCAACTGATTCGAGATGTTCGGTTGCCTTGGGTACCATATCCCTTATCTGATTGAAATGGTCATAGAACTCAACTTTATTGTACGCTTTCGCTGCATTATAAAAATGAGATACGACATTTGCATTGTGAAAATTGTTTCGAATGCTTTCTCCAAGGTGCCTCATGCAACAACCATAATGAGCTGATGGATACACAATTGAAACCATCTTTCGGATACTTGAATGCCTATCAGAAATTATGCACAGCTCATCAGTATCATCTACATAACTTCTCATTTGTTCAAAAAATATTGATACGAGGCATCACATTCTTTATCCACTACACAAAAAGCTATCGAAAAAATATGATTCTCTGCATCTTACGCCACCGCCGATAGTAAAACTCCTTCATACTTGCTCTTCAAGAATGTCCCGTCAACGACTATGACTTTTCTCAATTGTTGAAAACCTTGAATCCAAGCCGCATAGGCTACAAAAAAGTACTTGAACTTTCAATTTTCATCAACCTGCAATGCCGTCTTACTTCCTGGATTTGTGGACTCAAGCATATAGCGGTATGCATCAAGCACTCCATACCCGTGCTCATGTGTTCCCCTAACCAAAGACTTTGCAATCTCCCTACCCTTATATATCTTCCAATAACTCACCTTACAACCCAATTTTGTACGGACTTGATTAGCCATATCTCTTGTAGATGGACCTTTACCATTGGGGAAGCTATTTTTGAAGTATTTACCAAGGACTTTTGTTGTGGCATGTGGATTATGACTTGTAATATGCTTCGAACCATATGTGTGATACTTTTTATAAGTTTTAATACAAAATCTGTCAGAACTTATGAATTTCACAGCCCTCAATCACCACTTGCACTCTCGATGTGCACATTTAAAACAATACACACTACACGAATTAATCACCTTTGCAAGTCTGAAATCTTTTTTCAAGCAAGAAATATGCAATGAAGTGACTAGTTATTCTTTATTCTTGAATGTCATTCCTACGTAAAAACCTGTCTCATCATCTTGAAGATTGTTCAATTGTTTTGATTAAGAACTGCCAACTATATCAACAATGGGTGTAGGTGTTTGGTCCTCCTCCACATCATGTCCAATCTCATCATCTGGAATATTCATTTTCATCCCATTCAATTCATCAATTAACATATTTTTTTGGTCTTGTTCTACATTTTCATTCTCTATCGGTTTTTCAACAACGTACACCCTTAAAATGGGCTTAGTTGCATCACTCAGATAAGCACGCAAACACTACAAGAAAACAGTTGTTTAGCTACAGATGCAAATCTTAGCTACAGTGATTAAATCCCTAGCTAATGTCAATTTAGCTAGGAAAATGACCCTAGCAGACCTTCAAAGCTAATAAGCTCTTAACTAATTTTTAGCTAGCAGATTATGTCATTCCTAGCTAATTTAGTTAAGATATCTCTGCTAGGCTCTTTCCGTAGCAAACATTTTTCTACGATGTATACTAGCTAAATTCATAGCAAAATTTGCTTGGTCAATGTTGAATTTACTAAGACTTAGCAAGGAATTACCCTATCTAAACTTACAAATTCTCTAGCTATTTTTCAAATTTTACTTGGAGTATTTTCTATGCTAAATGACTAGCTAAAAATAGCTAGAGTTATTTTCTAGATAAATTTGGCTAGAAATTGTATGACGAAATACAAATATAATGTTCTATATTTGACACAGGAAGAAAAACACAGTTAAATCTAATCAATTTTTCAAAATAAGCCCAATCATAATATCATCAATCCTTGAATAGTGAAGTACATGTTTACTTGCTAAAACATGTCTTAAAACACAAAAACAGTAACATAAATTATCTAAGGATTTGGGGTAGAACCAGATCCATCTGGTGGTGGTTGAGGAGTAAAACCAAGCATCCAAGCCACAGCAGCACGAACCGCAATAGTTACTTGAGCTTTCATATTTTTTCGAATATCCATTTGCACATGCTCTTGCATATTCGTCATCCGTTGCTCCAGCACGCGATCAAGAAGTTGTTGAAATTCAGGTGTTTTAAATATTTGTTGAGTAGGAATATTGGAGGGATTCTGAGCAGTGGAAGATGCACAATTAGAATTCAAAGAATCTGCCAGCAAACAATTTCTAGAACCAAGCCCATATATTTTTCCTTTTTTAGTTCCGCCAACTATTTCTATCCAAGTTTTCAGTAATTGCTCCTCCGAAACCATTTTCAATAAATCCACATCATCTTCACTAGTTTTTTCTCCTTCATCTTCTCCATTTTCGATTGTGTTTCTCTCCATGTCTCCGTCATCTACTTCCAGACCTTCTTCATTCCTTAATGTTGAAGTCTCACCCACCTTATCCTTAATTATATTTGTAAATGTATTCTGAAAAAGAATAAAGTAATTAGCTATTACATGGTATAACAAAGCTATCAAGTTGCAAAAGGTGCTATGAAAGTACTCAAATTTATTTTGTAATGGAATAAATGGACAACAAGAAATAAACTTATATAATTAAAGGACTAGAATACTCTAATTGATGAAGTAAATAATGAAATATATATTTGAACTAATACAAGAACATCTTTCCTAAATGCTCTATTGAAATAATATAGGTTCCTTATTCAAACCTTAAGGTGGAGTGAGAGTCATCAGGCAGAAATAAAATATGATGATTTTAATAAGAAATATACATATGGGAAGAGCTTGGAACAACATGTTCATGTTGAACTGTACTTCCACCACTGGTATGCCTTTAACCTATACCCCACCGAAGATAATTGATGGACGACTAGTAATTGTATTAGAGGCACCAGAAATAGCGAAACAGACCGATGTATGAAATAATGCTCTAGTGATATATACGTTGTGAAGCACCTACTTTCTCCTACATGAACACTTATATTGATGGGTACGAATATTTTGTTTCTGTACCTGAGTTATATTATCACAATGCAGGCTGCTACATAGTGAAATTCCAAAACCAAAACGATAGAGATGAAGTCCTGTTCACTTGCCCTGAATCTGGATTTTATAGATGCCTGGTGAAATGACTATTCTGATGGAAGAAATACATGATCATTTTACACATATAAAGGTAGCAAGTAAGTGTTTCAATTTTTATTGTCTGCTAATAGTGATCTATGCCAAAAATTATAGAGCGGAAAGGAGAAACTTATGGCAAGAATTACTTAGAATAGGTTCTATCATCACTGAACCTTGGTGAATTTATGGAGATTTCTATTCTCCCCTGCTAGATTTGGAATGAATTAGGGGCCAACAGGTCAGTGAATCTGAAACAAAAAACTTTCAACAAGTAATAAATTTATTAAATCTTACAGATATGAAATATATTGGAAGAAGGTATACTTGAACAAATTGTAACATATGGAGTAGAATTGTCAAGGCTCTTTGTAATGATTCTTGGATGACATACAACACGGAACCTGACAGCTCAATTCTAGAAGAATAATTTTTCTGATCACTCGCCGATTCTTAATGAGCACTACAGTGTAGATAGTGGACCCCACAAGGCTTTCAGGTTTCTAAACATACTAACTAAACATGAGAGCTTTTCAAACATTGTTATGACCATTTGGAAACAAAATTTAAAAGGAGGAGATATGTATTGCAAAAAATGAAGTTGTGTAAAGAACCTCTGTAGAGGTTATTGACATAGGAAATGGGGAGCTTGGACATTAGAGTCGGTGAGGCAAGAGAGAAGTTAGAATCCATCCAAAAATAGATCACTCAGCATGTGGGGACTAGTGTAGCCAACATTGTATTTGACATAGAAAAAAAAGTTGTAGTTGAACATAAAAAATAGTCTTATCTCCAGGAGAAGGTGTTGAAACAGAAATCTAAGGCTCACTGGCTCGAAGTAGCAGGATACAACAACAAGAAGTAGTTCATTATCTGTGTGAAAACTAGAGCCAACATGGATAATATTTCTATTTTAACCAGTCTTGATAGTAGACAGCTCCTAAAACATGATGAAATTGAGAAAGAGATACTCCAATTTTATAAAAGCTTGATGGGTTCTTGGAATGATTGTCTGCTAGTATTGAACTAATACAAGAACATCTTTCCTAAATGCTCTATTAAAACCATGTAGGTTTCTTATTCAAACCTTAAGGTGGAATGAGAGTCAGGCAGAAACAAAATCCAATGAATTCAATAAGGAATATACATATGGGAAGAAGTTTGGAACAACCTGTTCATGTTGAACTATACTTCCACCTCTGGTATGCCTTTAACCTATAACCCACCCAAGATAATTGATGGACGACCAGTAATTGTATTAGAGGCACCAGAAATAGCGAAACAGATCGATGAATGGAATAATGCTCTAGTGATGTATAGGTTGTGAAACACTTACTTTCTCCTACATGAACAATTATATTGATGGGTACTAAAATTTTGTTTATGTACCTGAGTTATATTACTACGATGCAGGCTGCTACATAGTGAAATTCCAAAACCAAAACGATAGAGATGAAGTCTTGTTTACTTACCCTGAACTATTGGGGTGCGGAAACTCTTAGTAAAATTGCTAGTCGAGTAGAGAAACAACTCTTTGCAGATGTGTGTACTGCTAAACAAAAAAGAGTATCCTATATCAGAGTCTTAGTGAAAATGAATGTAACACAAGGTTTGCCAGAAGAGGTTGAAATTATTGATCCTACAGGAACGACGTTTGTTCAAAATATTAACTATGACTGGAAACCCATATTATGTAAGAAATGTACAAGATTGGTCATCTATGTAACTTTGATGATGGTAGACACATTCAACCTCCAAATAAGAGGGGTCAACAGGAAATTGTTTCGCCAAGATGAGGCAGGAGAAATCAGGTGCAAAAGTGGATCACTAGACCAGGGATAAACAAAGATACATGCCTCCTCCACATGTAGATGGTACACATGATATGAACAAACGTTATAAAGCAATGAACATACATACAACATCAGAAACAAAAGGAGGAAAAGCAAAAAAAGTTACAAGAAGAGTGTTGTGACATTCCAGAAAGGATAATCACTTCAATTGGCGTGGATAACAAGCAAAGTGGTTTATCATACACAGAGTTGGTGCGGTTAGGTACCTATTAGAGGAAACTACAAATATGGACAACACTGAAGATGGCTAATGTTTTCTGTCCACTCTGTCTCGGGGAAATGAGGTGAGAAAATAGACTTGGAAACCTCCTGATGGGAGGGTACAACTCTCTCTTTAATGAACTGGTTAATCTGGAACGTAATGGGAATGAATAGCCCCTTCAAACAAAAAGAGATGACAAGGTATTGGGTAAAACACAAAATTTCTTTGGCTGGAATACTAGAAACAACGGTGAACTAACATAAGTTCTCTAAATGTGTGGATACGATAATTAGAGGCTGGAGTTATGCGCATAACTACTCATTAGCCGAAAATAGGAGAATCTGAATTTTATGGAAGCTTGGTGAAATGACTATTCTGATAAAAATAGAACATGATCAATTTATGCATCTATAACTTCTCATAAGACGAAAATAGAAGAATCTGTATTTTATGGATGCCTGGTGAAATGACTATTCTGATGGAAGAAGTACATGATCATTTTACGCATATAAAGGTAGCAAGTGTTTCAATTTTTATTGTCTACTAACGGTGATCTATGAAAAAAATTGTAGAGAGGAAAGGAGAAACTTATGGCAAGAATTACTTAGAATAGGTTCTATCATTAATGAACCTTGGTGTATTTGTGGAGATTTCTATTCTCCCCTGCTAGATTTGGAATGAATTAGGGGCCAACAGGTCAGTGAATCTGAAACAAAAGACTTTCAACAAGTAATAAATGTATTAAATCTTACAGATATGAAATCTATTGGAAGAAGGTATACTTGGACAAATTGTAACATATGGAGTAAAATTGACAGGGCTCTTTCTAATGATTCTTGGATTATATACAACACGGAACCCTGACAGCTCAATTCAAGAAGAATAATTTTTCTGATCACTCGCCGATTCTTATTGAGCACTACAGTACAGATAGTAGACCCCACAAACCTTTCAGATTTCTGAACATACCGACTAAACATGAGAGCTTTTCAAATATTGTTACGACCATTTGGAAACAAAATATAAAAGGAGGAGATATATATTGCAAAAAATGAATCTGTGTAAAGAACCTCTGTAGAGGTTATTGACATAGGAAATGGGTAGCTTGGACAATAGAGTCGTTGAGGCAAGAGAGAAGTTAGAATCCATCCAAAAATAGATCACTCAGCATGTGGGGACTAGTGTAGCCAACACTGTATTTGACATAGAAAAAGAAGTTGTAGTTGAACATAAAAAATGGTCTTATCTCCAGGAGAAGGTGTTAAAACAGAAATCTAAGGCTCACTGGCTCGAAGTAGCAGGATACAACAACAAGAAGTAGTTCATAATCTGTGTGAAAACTAGAGCCAACATGGATAATATTTCTATTTTAACCGATCTTGATAGTAGTCAACTCCTAAAACATGATGAAATTGAGAAATAGATACTTCAGTTTTATAAAAGCTTGATGGGTTCTTGGAATGATTGTTTGCTAGTATTGAACTAATACAAGAACATCTTTCCTAAATGCTTTATTGAAACAATAGAGGTTCCTTATTCAAACCTTAAGGTGGAGTGAGAGTCTGGCAGAAACAAAATACAATGAGTTCAATAAGAAATATACAGATGGGAAGAAGTTTGGAACAACCTGTTCATGTTGAACTATACTTACACCACTGGTATGCCTTTAACCTATAACCCACCGAAGATAATTGATGGACGATCAATAATTTTATTAGAGGCACCAGAAATAGCGAAACAGCCCGATGAATGAAATAATGCTCTAGTGATGTATAAGTTGTGAAGCACCTACTTTCTCCTACATGAACAATTATATTGATGGGTACTAAGTGCACCCTCAAACAAGTGCACCTAAACATTTCATAAAATTCTTGAGCATTTTGATTAGGAGGTTTTTCTTCATCAACATCCATATCAATTACATCACTGTCTAAGTTAAAACTAGGACCAGCTGCATCCATGACCATAGTACGATATGAGTTTATTGGTGTTTTATTAGCACCTATTTCATCACTTATAATGGTACTAGGTTGAGGCCTAGTAATTGGTACAAAAGACTCTCCATGTGATTCCCATTGATGATAGTTGGGCATGAAACCATACTTGTATAAATGAGATCCAATATCATGAGGTTCAAGAAACCCACTATTGTTTTTACATTTTGAACAAGGACACCTTATACTTCTATTAGAAACGAAATCAGGTTACATTAATGCAAACTCTATAAATCCACGCACACCTTCTATAAACTCAACAGTGACTGTTGTTCGACTTGGCACTAGTCTCTTATACATCCACAAACGACCAACTCTAATGGAACTCATGCTTTCTATCTAACAAACAATGATAAAACACTTTTTTAATACTTAATAATTTATTAATTAGTTAGTAATCAAGTAAATGAAATTCAAATTTAAACAGAAATGACCATACCACAAATATCTAATCTAAGAAGGGTTCAATATCACCATTTAATTAAGAGAAAAAATTGTATTTTTCTAATACAAATTTTTCTAATACAAACATAAATTTCCTTCCAGTTAGTCAAGTCTAAAAAATTTATGTGATTTCTATAAGGGATGAAAAAAAATACAGAAGCACATGCATTATACATACTAACACTATTTAGTCACACAAAATCAGCCACAAAATCGCTTTTGATTCAAGAGGGACTCTATAGAAGAGCAATTGAAGTGCTCAAAGCTCTACCCTTGGAAGTAGAAGGTGGGTATGTAGAGACACTTATTGTGCAACAAAACAGAAAAGCAAAAGGTGAAAAAATGAAGCAGTGGGCTGAAACAGCTTGGACAAATCGCAGATTGTCACTCGAGGAGGCACTAGAGTCATCCGAGTCATCAACCAAAGTGTTTGTCATAGATACTCGAATAAGTCGAGTCCTGCAGTTGTTTCCTTCCTTAACATATATCCATCGAAAAGTTTAAGGCACATTACGTTCATTAACTCACAAGTATCTATATTTTTTTTGAAGATATGATATGCTCTAAACAGCAGAAGGGATTTTGAAAAAATAAAATAAAAATCAGCCACCTCCTACCTCATCAGCATCAAACAACTTAGGTTCATCAATTTTAGCATGTAAAGCTGTAGTTTGTGGGATTCAACTTATTCCTATCAATTACTCAAGTCAAACAAGCATACAACCCTGAAAGTCAGGACATTAACTACATAAAGCCGAACATGAAACTATCACCAATTGCAACGAAACAACATCTAAAACTAAAACGGTCACCAAAATTGAAGTAAAAGTTCAAGAAAGTAACTTGTGAAGCTAAAAGAGTCGCCTTGAGAAGAAGGTGATGCTTGCTCCAGATCTTTAAGGAAATGTAAAACACAATAAAAAATTGCATTACATAAACAAAGGCGTACCTGGCAAACTTCTGACTTTCTCACTGGCTTGTCTTCGATTTGGCAGCATACAGAGAAAATTCCAAAATGATTCCAACTTCTTTCTGATTAACAAAATAACAAGTTTCAATCTCAAGCTTTAAGAAAAGCAGGGTATCTTCAAAAAAAAAAATACCGATTCTGTGTGAATTTCTATCTCATATCTAACAAAAACATATGAAAAACTAGTTTTTCAACAATACCTCTTTATATAAATGAATTAAGTTTAGGAGAAATTCTTACCTTAACTGAAGAAGGAAGGAACGATTTGTGATTTCAAGCTTCTGTAAACTGGAATAAATAGTTTGAATTTTGGGAGCATGATGAAGAGACGTGCAATAGTGCATCATTCATTTACGGGATTTGAGGGTTTTGAGAATAGTTGTTCAGTTAATTTGTTTCTATTTTGCAGGATTTGAAGGCTCTGTTAGAATTTATTAGCTGAGGTAATTATCTCTTCAAGAAATCAAAAGAAAAGGGCATTCTATTCCTGTACGTTTCTTCTTAATTCTATATGTTTTCTTTTTACTTCATATATTATATTATATTATATTAGCCATATGTTTCTTCTTCTATTTTTTTTCTTTTTATTTCTTCTATATATATATATATATATTTAATTAGCTGTGCGTTTTGTACTTCTTTACTTCTTATATTATATTAATTAGTTGTATGTTACTTCTTTTATATATATATATATATATATATTACATATTATTATTATTATTAAAAGTTAGGAGATTATTATTTTGTCCCAACACTAAATTAAAATATTATAAAATATCTAGTTAATTAAATAAAACATAGTAATCATTTATCATAAAGTAAATTTCTTCTATTAAATATTAATAATTGGATTGTGTTTATGTTAGCCTACTACTTAATTGGGAAAAAAATAATTTTAATCTTCTTATACTTAATGTCATTTTTTTTAGTCAATCTACTCATCAATTATATTATATAGTCTTTTCATCTTATTTGTAAATTTATCTTATTCTATTTATTAATTGTAGCCTTTTCAATTTTAACCGTATCTCCTTTTATTAATGAGTTATATTATATTAATTATTATTATACTAAATTATAAAGGTCATAAGAAATTATGAAGTCAAAAGTTAAAAAACGAAAATAATTATAAGAAAGTATTACATTTATTTGACACATAAAAACATGTGTCTGAATAAATCCTTTTACTATATAAGACTTTTCCAATTCTCTTAGTTAATTAATTCAAATAACTTAATAATAGTATTTGACCTCATGAAAATGTGTACCTTTTGGAATCCTAATCAAGTACTACTTCCGTCCACTTTTATTTGTCATGTTACTTTTTTTGAAAGTCAATTTGACTATAATTTTCATAGATTACATTAATTAGATATTATAAACAAAAAAAAATTAGATATTCAAAAACTATACGAAAAGTAATATAAATTACAATTTTTTGCATATCAATATGATGAAAAAATAGATCATAAAATAATGTTAGTCAAAGTTTTTATAGTTTGACTCTAAAAAATGAACCTATGACAATTAAAAGTGGACAGAGGCAGTAATTAGTATGTCATGCCTTGAAAAAAACAACGAGTTGTATTTGAAGTACTATTGTTACAGTGATTCAGATATTTCTTATTTACTATTAATATATTTAAAACTTTTCACATAAATATTATTTGTACTAATATTTTTTCTTAGTTTATTTACTATTTTTCTCCTTTGTTTGCTTTAAATGTTTATCTTCATGATTCATATATATATATATATATATATATATATATAATTACCTATTCAATCGCTACTCTTAATAATCATAACTCTTCTGATGTTCATAACCTCTAAATAATGAATTTAAAATTTTAAGATATCTTTTGATATTCCTCTATTTTATCTATATAAATTCAACTTCTAGGTTTCATACGACCCCTATATATATAGATAAAATAGATATAGATAAGAAAATTATGTGTTAGTTTTGTATTTATTTTTCTATCTATATTATTATATGACTTTAGTCTTAAGATCGGATATGTTGTATTTTTTCAATTTTTATTTCTTTGTCTTTCTCTATATTAGACTTCTTTAATTTAATTTTATATGAATTTTTTATTTTTGGAAGTTTGTATTTTTATTTGGCCTCAAATTAGTCATTTATGACTTCATTAGAAGTTTATTACTATTAACCAAAGTTCAAGTTTAGAGTTAGTTGTTTAAAAGAAATACATTTAAACACTAAAATGTAGCCTTCATTTTGTATTTAATTTCTTGTCCCACTTTTAAATATTTATTTATAACTATTGAATTTTATTATTTATTACACACATGTTTTTATAGAATTATA
>JAJONR010004647.1:0-46796 GCA_029582245.1 Solanum etuberosum | reverse complement strand
GGAGTTCTTAAAAGGAAGAAAAAAGTTCTTAATCAGTTACCTATATTTTAGGAATCCATTACTATCCTTCTTTGCGTAACTCAATCTCCCGTCCTCCCCCCCCCCCCTCCCCTCTCTCTCTCTATATATATATCATTACTATCCTTCTTTGCGTAACTCAATCCCATCCTCCCCCATCTCTCTGTATATATATATATATATATTACATGTTTGAATTATCCATAACGATATGTACAGTTGTAACTGATTACAAATTAATAAAAAACTAATTGATTTGAATAAATACTAAAGCTTGAAACTACTCTCGAAACTGATGTATTATTAAAAAAAAAAAAAAGCAATTTTCAAAATTTTGAATTTTAAAACTTAAAAAACTATAAGAAAATAAATAACTATAAGAATTTGATTTATTTTCTTCAAAAATGTTGATACCAAATTGCTAACATTTTACCCTGTTAGGTAGTCGCGTAGTTTACTAAATTTTTTGGTTTGAATTATTATTTTTTATATAACATTAAAACATAATTAATAATAGTTTTAAATTTAAGTATGTAAACAAAATAAATTTAAAATCTTGATTTTATAACTTAGGCATATTTTGTGGAAATACAGTTTCAAAAAAATAGGATCTTAAAAAGAAGAATGTGTGTAACTTCTTTTTGGTTTGAATTATTATTTTTTATATAACATTAAAAAATAATTAATAATAGTTTTAAATTTAAGTAGATGTAAACAAAATAAATTTAAAATCTTGATTTTATATCTTAGGCATAATTTGTTGAAATTTAATTTTGTGAGTTAGTGAGGGGGTCAAGGACGTGCATGATTTTATTTAGTTTTTTTTTTCCTTTTTCTTCTTCTTTTTTCTTAAAAGATTAATATAATTTATACTTTATGTTTTTTAACCTAAAGATATACTTAATATTTTGATTTAATTAAACTAATCTAATAGTATATATACTTTATGTTTTTAATTTAAATTCAATCTTCTTACATTGTTAGGTTTTATGAAATATGAATGAAATTATTATCTATATTAATTTTTCGTTATTTCCAAAATTCTTAGGCATGTAAACAAATTTTTACTTTTCTATTTTAAATTTGATTAATTGATTTTTCCTTGAAACTTTCAGTCTTATCTAATATATGAAAAATTAGCATGTTGATTTTATCTTGTTATATATATATAGTTGAAGCTATATGTAAGAAAACTTGAGTTGAACTTCTCTTTTGTTTATTTTTCTCAGCAGATCCTTCACATAATAATATCAATGTATCGTTACATAATTTATTATAATTTTATTTGAATTTTTAATTTATTTCATTCAAATTTATTAAACACGTGATTTATGTTTTCTTGACAATATATTTTTTAATTTTTGAAAAATAAAGGTACCAAAATGTGAGAGACAACATGAAACATGAATAAGGACATGCAACATAATACCTCTATTGCATTAAAAAAATCAAGAATCTGCATAAGAATTATAAAAGAATTTACCACATGCATCATAAAAACGAATTAAAATATCACCATTGTAATATACATAAACTGAAATCTTATTTTTATGTGAATCTATGTTATTGAACATAAATTTAAATTCAAGTGTTAGAAACTATAAATTATTTTTTATTACATTTTTCAAAACTACAAATATGAAAGTGATTAATAGAAAATGGATTTTTGCTTACCATCTCAATCGAAAAGAAAGGCATCAACGGAATTGAGAATCTGTTCATCAATGTCAAAAATATTGGTTGAGCAATCACTTTAGTGCAATGAACATACAATGATCCCAAAATACTTAAAAGAACACCTAGATCATTTAAGTTTAATTGTTTAATTTTGTTAAAGAACACATTTTAATATTGAGAGCAAAACAAATTCAAAATTCAGATCGCTTCATGTTACTATATCATAGTACATTTTATGAAGATCTAAGAAGTAGAATAGTATTCATATCAACCGACAACATAACTATAATACAACAAAAGCTAAACATATTTCCTTTCAAAATCAAATAAGCACATTGATAGTATAATACATATTTCTTATCTTAAGCAAAATTAAACAAACTCCTTTCAATTAATAGGAGAAACTATGAACTTATCTTAGAAGAAACATCAATGTCGTCTACATCTCTTTCTAAATATTCTTCTAAGCCAAGAAATCTTCTCTTCATTAACTAATCATAAAAAATAATAATTCAAACAACACTAAAATCACCCAAAAGAAATACAAATAGAAACATAGCCATGAACTAAGAAATTGTAGAGAGCGTATTTGCTTGTTTCAACAAAAAAAAAAAAAAGAAGAAGAAGTAAATATATATAATGAAATTCTATTGTTTCAAATAACTGTAAAAATTTTAAATTTTGAAAAACAGTAAAAAGTTAAAGTAACTGTGAATTTTTAATTGTGTAACTACCGTAGAATTAATTGGGTCTGATAAATGGGTCTAATAATTTATTATTATTTAGTTACAATTTTGTGTAACCACCGTAGAATTAATTGGGTCTAATTTTAATTATTATTTAATTAATTAATTAATTATTGATTATTTAAAAATTTTATAATTTTAAAATTATAAAAATTTGTGGTGTTGACATGTGTCATTCTAATTCTAATTATTGACATGTGTCTATATTTATTTATTTAATTATTAATTATTAATTATTTAAAATTCTGAAAATTTGTGGTGTTGACATGTGTTATTTTTTCTTCTCCTTTTATATATAGATAGATTTTCAAAAATTTAAAAAATATTTACATAATTAGTCAATTAAAGAATAAGATAATTACTCACTAAATAATATTTTTTTTTAAAAAGAGAAGTTGTAATTCTCCAAAAAGAATTCTCAACATTCATTTATATTTATTCCATTTCATGATAAACCATGATTAAAGTTACAAATAAGAAAATATTGCACTAGCGAAAAAAAATATTTTTTTCAACTTTTTCCCTATTTTTTCATTAATTTTATTAGTTTATAAGAATAAAAGTCACAATTATTATCATTTATGATCCTAACTTTTCATATTTTTTACTAAAAATCAAAACTCATCTACATATTGATTTATGAGATCATTGGTATTCACTTTTAACTTCTTCATATATACGTAGTGTTTGGGTTACAAAATTTATTTAGTTTCTATATAAAATTGATATTTGAGCTCTCTTGTGTATTTATTATTCTTAATGTATTTCTTTTATAAAATACTAAATAATTAGTAGATGTGTGAATTGAATATAACTTCTACTTCCTTTGTTGAATTTAGAATTACACTTTTATACTGTTCATATGAAAGTTTTATGTGGATATATAAAAAGTTTAGGCTATTAATTATATTAATTGCACTAATTGATATGCTCATATTTTAAAGTAATAATTGTGAAAAAGTTAATTACAAGTAAGAGAAATTACATGAAATCTAAATTTAAATTGTTAAATAAATTTATAAGCGCAAATAGTATTATATAAAGAAAGTTATTAGTAAAATAGCATACAAAATTTAAAACACTAAAAAATGAGATAGCGACGTATATTAAATTGGCGCATAAAAATATGTCTTTATATTGCTCCAAAGCAAAATTATAATTTTCTTCGTCTTTTTTCTTGAAACTAATTTAATTTTATTGTTTTTTTTTTCATTTATTGTTATATATATATATATATATATATATATATATATATATAACAATAAAGGAAAAAAAATTCCTAATTTCTTTTATATCAACTAAATATAGAAAAATATAACTGCGCGAAGCGCGGTTTGGTTAACTAGTCATTGTACTAAAAGTATATATAACTCAATTGTCTTGTTACATCTCGGACTATGAAAAGGGCTAAAGAGAGGTTCGTACAAGTCACCCATCAGTTTTAAGTTTTGGGTCAAATTCAAACAATCATATCTCTTAGAACATAAAGAATTAGGTGGCCCATGACCTATCAAATTAAATGTCTTTGAGTTCTCTTTTCAACACCGCCAAGTTTGCTTAATTACGAGCTCGAAGTAAAAAGTTATGCACGTTTTAGTGAAGCCTCTCTTTTAAAGGCACCTCAATCGTTTTAGAGGGGTAGTTTGGTCTTTCCTATTCCTTCTAAGCCTAGCCACGTTTTTATTCACCCAATTAAGGGTCTAATATGTGTTAAACCATCTTTTCACGTTCTTTAACGCTTATAGAAATTATAGCAAGGTTCCAAGAGGAGAAAAAACTAGGTTTCAAGCGTTCCTCAAGATTACGTTGATTTTCGCCAAGAACCTTGTTCTTTCCAGGTATGTAAGGCTTCTCACAGTATTGGACTTGTTCGTCCTCACGCCCTACATCTCAATTTAGTCAAGAAATTGTTACATCTAAAGGATCCATTCACGATTGTTGATATTAAATTTCATTCTTTAACAGTTGAAGTTTGATTTCCTTTGTTCTCTTTAAGATCATATAATGTTGTTCATGTTTAGAATCACATGTACCCTATGAATTTGTTAAGTTATGTTTTAAAAAGGAATCATATGAAAGTTATCATGTATTGGCTTTGGGTTTGAGAAACAAGTAGAGTTTAGGAGAATTTTACCAATTCTAAACTGATTAAGGCCATAATTTTAATAAAAGAATTCGTCGGGGACGTTGGGGAGGGGCTGGGGTACCACGCCAGCAGTGCGCCTAGACCTGGCCCCAGTACTCCAGGCCCTGGGGCGGCGCGCTAGCAGTGCGCCCGACCTCAGCTCCAGAATTTTGGGGCCTGGCGCCCCGCGCCAGCACTGCGTCAGGGGAATTTGGGCCAATTTCTCCCTATTCATCTGACGCGTGTTTCTTTAAGTTGTGGCCACATTTCCCTCCCTTGTATTAGCTTATATAGGCTTCATTTACCTTTGAAAATCCCTGCACATCCTAATCGCATGTCATAGGGTACATTTAAAACTAAAGTAAGTTTAAGATGAAAGTTTAAGAACTCTATTCTTTCATAAAAAAAAGTAGAGTTTTCAGTTGTTATATATATATATATATATATATACACACACACACACTCCAGTAACGTAATAACCCCTTTCTTTGTAAAGGGTGAACTGAGCATAATTGATATTGATTATTTTAGGAGTAGTTTCGAAGAGTCTTTTATGACTCAAAAGTATCATAAAACTACATAGCCAACGTAGAGCAAGATAGCATTAATCCGTCGTGCGACTCCTCACTGCCACTGAGAATGCATATTAGATGGATCTATAGTTACAGTATCATCCTATATCCCGACAAAGTATAGGATGACCCTTGCAACATGGGCGAAACGTTGTATCATTGCTGGACTCATAATAATGGTTGTCCTTTAGAGAAACTCCCCACAAGTAAAGTATATTATTTTCATATTACTTCTATTGCATATCTTATTGTAAAGTTTAAAGGGTTTTCATTTCATATTCATGCATTGAAATATCATTGAGTTGCTTTTAGTCCCTCAGTTCAGTTTTTGTTCAATTCAGCCTTATTAAATAATCGTGCATTCAATGTAATAATGTCACTTGACCTGCATCTTTTATGATGCAGATACATGTGTTCAGAATCATCAACACACTACAATAAAAATAACTTTTAGCAGCAATAAATATTGACATTAATAAAGAGTGCTAAAGTCTTTACCGGCATTAGTTAAGTGCCATTAGAACCAATGTCGCCAAAGACTTTAGGGACATATACAAAGAGTGTTAATTGCCGCTAAAATACATATTTAGCAGCAATTAAGAATTAATTGCCACTAATGATCATTTTTGATGTAGTGACAGACGTTTCGTTGAGATCACCTTACACTCGTAGACAATATTTGGTGAGGCCTCCTTGCTTCCCGGGAGACTCCATTTTCATTTCCGTTTTAGTAGTATTTTAGGTGTCTTGGATCTTGTCCCAACATCTATCTTGGACTATTATTAGAGGCTTCATAGACGGACAAAACTAGATGTTTTCTCAAGATGTTTATCTAACTTATGAATTATGTTAAGTATTTGCAAGACAGTGTTTTAAGACTTTTCTTGAATGTCTAAATGTTCATCTATTTAAGCTTCCGCATATCTTTTAAAGTCATGTGAGTCATAGTTAGCCAAACCAAAGGTTCGCTTGGGGATCAGAAATGATTCTTGAGTGCCGATCACGTTCAAAGTGTAGGTTCGGATCGTGACATGTCTTAACATAATTCTGCTCTCTGAATAATATTACTCTTTTCATTATTTTTTTGACAATATAGCAATTTTCTTAGATATAACACTTTTGACTCCCATTCTAGCAGCATACACCAGATTATGTCAATGAGGCCTTTGCGATCTGAAAGCCCTTCTTAGCTCTGACTCCATTGTTCTTTATTTTACTTACAACAGAGAATGATGAGTCTCACCCACTTTTTGGACCGGCTTCGTGATTTTATGCTTTAAAAATACTCTTGTATCGCTAGGCATTTTTATATTTCTCTTTATTCATTTTCAACATTATACTTTATTATATTATGTCCAATCGAATCAAGATCTTTTATTCTTTAAACCTCATAAACAAATTTAACAGTATTTTTTTTTGGGATAAATAGTTTGGAGCCCACCGTGGGGCTAAGGATAATTATTTTATTGATTTGATCGCTTTACATCTTTACCAACAAAATTTATATTTTTTTGTGAAGTTAAAACCTCTTTGGTTAGATGACTGGAATTGAAAATCAAATTAAATAGTTATTTTGGTGATTGCTCACCCGATAATAGTGAATTTGAGTTAGATGAATATAAGCACCACCTTTTGATAGAGAGTAATGATGCTTTTCGCCAGGTAAAGTTTTTAAATCATTAGAAATATTATTTTGATTTATGTCACGAATGGACACATCCATACATCTAATCAGAACGTCTTGTAAGTTGGAAAATCTCAAGCTCCAACCCAATAAGGTTCTCTATGATCATGCCTCGAACTAATCAAGAGTCTTGCAAGTTGACGATAAAGAGATTAGGAAAGAAAATAATCGAATGCTAACAAGACGTTGTAAATTTTACATGCTTAAATTGGCGGAAGAACAAGTACTATGAAAAAGCACGTCTTAAAAAATCATATTATTTTTCTAAGGACAATATCAAAAGACTTCTATCTTGATGATTAAGGACTTGATGATTATATTTATATTTTTAATTTATGATAATATCATTAATCTAAAAATGATAGTGCGTTTAAATTTAAGATTATTATTATATTATTAATATTGTTTAAACATATTAGAATTGACAAATGACAAGTATTATATACATAAAAAATAAAAACAACATTTCATATTCATAGAAACTACATTAGAATTCTAATATCCGATTACATAATATATTATTAGACAATACATATAAAACAATAATACATAAAAAGTGCAACGTAACTATTACAAACAAAACTAATGTTACATAAAATCTAATGAACGTAACCAACTATGTAATATATATTTCCAAAATAAATACAATAACAAGGGATTATAAATCAGTCTCAAACAATTTATTGTTTTCTTATTTTCGTTTAATTTTTTCTCTCAAATCATCTATCTCACATAGAGTGTCTTTTAATAAGAAACTAAATAGATCTCTATCTTCTCCAACTTCATTCATGTTAGACTGCATATCAAATCTCACATTGCTTTGTGAAGTAAATGTATCTCCATCATTCGAGGGTCTTTACTTTGTCAGAAAATTATCTTCCCAACAAAAATAATCGCATCTACCATTTGCCTATAAAAATTAACAAATAAAATATCAATATATAAAATTAAAATATCAAGCTAATTTTTTTTCCTTTAAACGTAACATAAAATTTTACTTCCGATACTTTACAATTCTAGAATTCACGACTTGAATTTATGGGAGTCCTTGATATCTTGATCCTTCAATAATATTCACATAAATAAATATAAGGTTGTATAAAGTTTTTTGACGTTTTGTACTCTTAAGATATGATTAATATATCAATAAAATATAAAAGAAGAATAAATTCCTTAGATAGTCACCATGTTTGGAAATTTGGCCCGCCTCTAATATCACTTTTATTATTTTTAAGACTACAATAACAACCAACTATTCCTATTGTCCTCAAAATATACTCCTCGCTCTTAATGAGATGACATGTCACATTATTCTTTTTATTTTTAACAATATAATAATAACTTGTTTAACGTCTCTATCAACAACTTCGTTTAATTATTCAATTGAAAAATTTACCACATTCTTAAATTTATAAAATGTAATCAAATTTTAAATTGAAATTAACTAATATTATTATTTATTTGTTAATATTTTTAAAATTAATTATAAAAAAATTATAAATAAAGAATATACGTAAATAAAATTTATAAACTAAAGTTTGATTTACTTTTAATGACTTATATAACACATAAAATTAGTACGATATATGAATTCAAAAACCTTAGTAATCGTTAAGAACCGCTCCATTTATAGATGACACATAGCATATGAACTTATTTAATTACTTTGATCAACTTTATCTTTTTACAAACGTCCAACAAATAATGCAGAGATGATATTATATTAAATTAATGAAGAACAATTCCGTGCGTATGTGTGTGTCAGCAGCCATGACTCTATCTTAGGCATGTGATGAATAATATTCCATAACAAAAATCGGATACTTCCTCCGTTTAATAATAGTTGTCCATCATACTGTTTTAAAATGTCCAACAAATTAATAGATAGTTTTACATTTTTAGTTACTAATTTACTCTTATTATTAATTATAATAATTTCTCTATTACATTTTTTAAGATATTATATTTATTATATTCAAAATATGGTATAGTAAAAATACCATTTTATTTATAATTTTTTTAAAAATGTGGAAAGTTAATAATAGACAACTATTATTGAAGAGAAAAAATATCATTTAAATATTATCCATTTTTTGGACATATATCCACGCAATCAAATTATTTCTATTTTTTACTTGCTCAATCAAATTTCTTTACTTTTTCTTTAATAAATATTTTATTTTTACTAGTGAAGGTAATAAATAAATAAACATGACTACTTTAAAAAAAAAAACCTTTGTAGGCCACCGTTTAGGAATTCCATGCACTAAGACAGAAGAAAAACAGCCACCGCGCAGGTCCGTTCTTGTTTCTTTCCTTATTCTTTGCTAAGATTCTGTTGAATTTGATTTGATTTGATTAATGAGTGCTGTTTCATAAATTCATTCATGGGTCTGAAAAAAAGATATGAATTTGATGGAATCTTGAGCAATCTTGGAATTTTTTTTTGTTCTACTTCTGTTTGTTGGATTGGATATTGGAGTTTAGATTTTGATCTTTTGGTGGTGTGACCATAAACAGTGAGAATGGTCTTGTCTGAATTTATTAGATTTCTCAAGTTCAACAACTCATTTTTAGGTCAAGTGTCATGTGATCATTCTTCTTGGAAAAAAAAGTTGTAACACTACTAAAAATAGCTATTTCCATAGATATTCCGATTGAATCGGTGAAAAAAGAAAAAATAGTAATGTTTTCATATGGAAAAGTTACAAAGTTCCCACTAAGAATATGTTTGTTAGTGAGTTGGTTTGGTGGGAAAATCATGTTCTAAAGCACAAATTTTTCACCGATTCACGGTGAGAAAAAACTTTTGTTTCTGGTACTGTATTTGTTTTTTAATCTGGAGAACAAAACATTGATTGATTAATGATGTTTGGATGAAAGAGATAATGTGTGTGATTTTGCTTAATGATCTTTAAACGAAACAAACAACGTGTATTTCCATTCAAAAAGGTAGGGAATATCGACTACTTGAGTTTCTATGGGGTTGACTAGTTGGAGATTTGAGATTTTCTTGTTCTAAAATTTGAGAAACTGCTTACTATTAGTAGTTTTTTTTTTATGCCTTAGTGAATAGAGTTACTTGGTATGTGTGCTGGTGTAAGGTAATGGTTACTCAGACTGTTATGAAAATATTTTCCTCTAGACTTTCTATCTCAAAAAGGGGTATTGTTGCGGTTATCAACAGGTCATTGACGTTATGATTACAATCATCGTTTTATCAACAGGTCATAAGATGTTATCGCCTAATACACTTGATAGTTAAATGTGGGGTGTCATGCGTTTTAATTTTAAAACAATCACTCTGAAGAAGCCGATCAGTTTAATTGGTGAAAAAAATAAAATGAACAACACACTTCAAGGGGTGTGAATTTCTCTTGTTCCTTTTTACCCTGTATCCCACTTATGGATGGCTAGATACTGAAATGTTTAATCTGAATTGAGGGAAAAAATAAAAGATTTTTGCTAGATTATGTGTTATCTATGTTACACGCCGAGTATATGTTGCAGATAGGAATCCTATTCACATTTAGTAGATTAAACTGTAATCAAATATCTGTAGAATTTTCAAGGGTCCATGATAGTATAATATTTAAATAGAGCAAATAATGTGTCATTTTCCTTTTGGATGATCATATCATCTTGTACATCTTGTTCTATCTCTTCCATTTTTAACAATTTCACTGATTGGAGATGAAGCTCAATGAGTATTGCAATCACTTATGACCTATGTTGCCCGGACTCTTCAAAAATGTCAACGGGTGTGTGCCGGATTCTCCAAAAGTAGTGTATTTTTGGAGAATCTGACACGGGTGCGGCAACGAAAGTGAAGAGTTTGCACAACTTAGCTTATGACATTACACAGAGAAATGTAGGCCCGTTGTATTATTTTTCCTTGCTAGCAGTATCAGCCAAGTTATCGTTTTGCTGCTTTAGGGAAGTCAGCCTAAACTATCGTAACTGTTTACACTAACTCGGGAGCCATTTCAGTGGTAGTGCTTTTATTTTTCTGCACACACATTTTTCCTAATTGTTTCATGTTTTCATTTTCTTCAGTTTTACTTCCGTTCATTTTCTCTTCTTTTCCCTTTCTAAATTAAACTTGTATTACTCTTTTCTGTTCATTCTCATGGTCTCCTAAATCATTGTTTCACATGATTCTTTCTTAACTTTCCTGTCAAATGATTTAAATACCAGCCTTATTGATCTTAAATTCATTGTGATATTTGCTCCAGCAGACATCACTAATGTCCCATAAAATGGAGAGCGTTACCAATGTCATGGAGTATGAGATCCTAGCAAAGGAGAGGCTACCCAAAATGATATATGATTATTATGCCTCTGGTGCAGAGGACCAGTGGACACTCCAAGAGAATCGAAATGCTTTCTCTAGGATTTTGTAAGTATTTCTATAAACGTATCGACACTGTTAGTATTCTGACCTGTTAACCTGAAGCATTTGAAATGTAATAAGATTGCAAGTTTTAAAAGAATTATCTTCAATAAGCCACTGAGATTTCCTCTTCTTCCAAATAGGTTTAGGCCCCGTATTCTTGTAGATGTTAGCAACATTGATACAACCACAAGTGTCTTGGGATTTAAGATTTCAATGCCCATCATGGTTGCACCGACTGCAATGCAGAAAATGGCTCATCCCGAAGGTATCTTCTATTGTTTGTTTGAATTATGGCAAAGAGAGCTCGTTGAGTTCTATCTATCGTTAGTGATTCTGTGTTTGTGGTTTGGACATGCATATATGGGACTTCATACTGGTAGAGGAGCTACAGTCTGCTGTTCTTCATATTCTTCCTTTCTTCTTCTTGAAGGGATGATTGCTGATTGGTACTAAAATGGTGCACATCAAGAAAGTTTGGATGGAATACATTGTTTGTTTTCGATGGGAAACACTCTTGAAAAGTCAGAATTTGAAATAGTTTACTTTGTTGTTTAGAGTATGGAATGCCATTTTTCAGAATTACAAAGAGAAATGATTCCAAATTGTAGCAAGTGTTTCACATCCTATCTTGTATCGTACAGTTGTGAGCTTTGACTTGGCACATCTCACGGAAAATATAGCAAGTGAGCTCAGTGGCCAATTGGACACCCTTCGTCGGAAAATTATACCGTATATACAAGTAAAATGATAAATAAAGTGGATAAATAACATATTTTGGACACCCTTGACACAACAATATGATATAGCCTAGTGGTTTCAGGCGCCTTGAAAGAGTAAAGACACAAAATTAATGTGTTCGTGTGTTCGAATCTCACTAGTAGCAATTCTTTTTTCCACTTTTTAAGAAGAGCAAGTTCACTTTTGGACACCCTTCGTGAAATTTCTGGCTCCGCCACTGAGTGAGCTCCTTTTAGATTTATATTTGTCACAAAAACTCAAGGGGTTCACATCAGAAGCTTTAACTTGTTTTTTGAAATAGCTTTATGCTATAGGTAGACAACTGTTGCATATGCAAAGCTAAATAACTATCAACTTCAGATAAACTTGAGACATGGTTAATACTCTGAATTTTGAGATTGTAAGCGATACTTGGCTGGAATAGCAGCATGTTTTCTCTTATTTTCGTTAGATGGCAGGAACTTTTTGTGCATTTCTTCTTGGAGTGTGTCTGATTTGGTTCATTCAGATATTGGAAGTTTTTCAATTTGCTTAAGTGACCATAATCTTGTGGTGACCAGCAACTTTTGTCTTATAATCCAATACTTTGATGCAGGAGAATATGCAACAGCACGAGCAACATCAGCTGCTGGTACCATCATGGTTTGGATTTCTATAGCCCCCCTCTGCGCTTATAGCCCTAAATTTCATTATTTACATCTGCTATCAACTGAAATTTAGTTGGTAATTTTAGACATTATCCTCATGGGGTACTTCCAGTGTAGAAGAGGTTGCTTCAACAGGACCAGGCATTCGCTTTTTCCAGCTCTATGTGAGTTTTTCTGTTCATTGTTCATATTAGCTCTTATCTATTTTGTGAAGCATGGATCAAAAGGAGGAAGTGCTTTATTTTTTTTTTACCTTCGATGGATTTATAGTCATATTACAGAAGTCAATTATGGATATGAACTAATATTGCTTCATCATGCAATTAAACAGTGAGAGAAGAGAAGAGAAGTAAGATAGGAAGTTTCTTAAGAATTGGTTCATTAATAGCATGCAGTAATTTGAGCTACGTGAAATAAGGAAGTTCCCTAGTTGTAATGACATACTCTACTAACTATTAAGAAAATTCAATCAAAATATTCTTGGTGATTCTCTTGACTTTCAGAAAGTTCATTAAGAATTTTCTATGCTACACTTATAGTGATTCTCTCCACTTTCAACGTGCTGCTTCAAATGTTAGGTAGTAAAACAACTTAAGTCACAAATCAAAACTGGAAAGTCGAGTTGAATATCAGAAAAAGTAGCTTCTTAAGAAGCATTCATTTGGCTAATATTTGTCTAAATATACTGTCTTTGGATATAAATTCACTTGATGCTGCCATGACAAAATTTAATTGTGGTGCTGTGAAACTAACTTGGTTGTGTTGAATCCCTGAGAAGTGGAGGAACTTGAGGAATTGGGTGCTACTAGTTTGACTAGATGACAATGGCAAATAGGCTGCCAACTTGACCAAATCCTGACAAACCAGATTTGGCTCGGAGTAGGTGATGATTTGACGATGACATGACCAGACAATGACATAGTATTGATTTTGCAATAACTTATCGCTGACTGGACAAAAGTTGTTTGATGACTTGACAGGTCAGCTGATGTGAACATATAACATAAAAGATAGACATCGGAAAAATGTGTGCTGCTGGAGTGGTAATTGGAAATGTACCAGAATAGTAAAACGTGAAGGGAATAAAAACATTGGTCAAGTGGGCAGCGTAAGGCCACTCTCCTGGATGCAGAATCTGTTTAGATCTCTACCAAAATTGCGGAGGCTCTGATACCATATGAGAAGAGAAGAAATAAGAGAGTTTATTATCGATTGTTTTTGAAGGTTTTTTTGTGTCTTTGCCAAATCTTTAGTCTTTCTTTCTCTAGTTAATTTTTTTCTTCTTCTTTTCCCTCTGATATTGTCTACACCTAGTCATAGCTACCAGATATTTATATGACAACTGGTTTAACATGCTTTCCATTTTTAGATGAGGTTATTATCTATAACACAACCTTGAAACCTTTAGGTTTTTATTATACATTTCAGGTGTATAAAGATAGGAATGTTGTTATGCAACTCGTGAAAAGAGCGGAAAGGGCTGGTTTTAAGGCAATTGTCCTTACTGTGGATACGCCAAGACTTGGCCGTAGGGAAGCTGATATTAAGAACAGGTATTTGGCACAAGTATCTATTTTGGCAGTTCATGATCTGAAGGTTCTGATTGCTTAATTTGGTCTTCAGCTAGTCTTTTTCCATAAGCAGAGTTGATTGATATGGTCGTTTCATTTTGCTTCTGACAGGTTTGTTTTGCCACCTAACCTGTCACTGAAGAACTTTGAAGGACTGGATCTTGGAAAGATAGATAAGGTAAACAATATTAAAATCAGACATACTTGAGACTAAAGTTTTTAAGTTGGGCAATTTTTTTCTGACTGCACACTTTGTTTGGTGACCCTGCAGACTGATGACTCTGGACTTGCTTCATATGTTGCCGGGCAAGTTGACCGGTCTCTTAGCTGGAAGGTATACTGTTGTTTTACTTCATCCGTGCAGGAATAATGGAATTATACTTATTTTCATCTGAAAACTCTCTTGTTAAATTTTGATAGGATGTGAAATGGCTTCAGACAATAACACACTTGCCAATCCTACTGAAGGGTGTATTAACTGCAGAAGATGGTATTCCAAAATAATATACGTGAACACCCTGATTTTTTTTCTCTTCTATCCACCTCCCTTTTTCTTTATACCTCCAGTTTCTTCTAGTTGATTGCATTTAGTGACTTCCCTTTGTTGACAAGTTTAGCAAGGCTAGCTGTAGAATCTGGAGCAGCTGGAATTATTGTGTCTAACCATGGGGCTCGACAACTTGATTATGCTCCTGCTACAGTTATGGCCTTGGTAGAGGTTAGCTTACTAGTTTATTGAATCTTTGATGCCTTTCTCTGTTACAAAATAGTTGAACTACGCTGCTCAACTATTACTAAATTGATGCATATAATAGACCTTTTGTATATTTTCTCCCCTTTCGTTTTCCCCACCATCTATATAAGCATGTAGAGACTTCTCATCTTCACCAAGCTGTGCGTAGAAAAACCCGTAAAAGTTAAACTAATGGTACTTTTCTCTTGCTTCACTCTGTGCTTCCTTCACTTCCCTCTGTTAAAAATCCGGGGTTTGGGGTGGGGGTTAAAGGGAGGAGAATGTAAATTGTGTACCATGTGTATGATTTTATTACTGGCTGCTTGTTCTATTGCAAGTATCTATTGCTAATCAACTCGTTGAACCTTTAGACTGCCTCTTTCCTAGTCATTTTTTTAATAAGATCTTTGTTGTAATTTTCTATTCTTTTATGACAAATAGTTTGGTTAGCTTGAGCCGTTGTCGCTTAATGCATGTAGGGGGCTGGGGATTTCCCTTCATGACCTCTTTTAAAGGAGTGTCTGAGATCCGAATCTCCAGATGTGTTTCACATGAACTTATTTCTTGTTTCTTCTGATAAAATTTTCGCCTCTTAAAAACTTGTAGGTTGTCAAAGTAGTTCAAGGAAGACTTCCTGTTTTCCTTGACGGTGGGATTCGCCGTGGGACAGATGTCTTTAAAGCACTAGCTCTGGGAGCATCTGGTGTATTTGTAAGTAACGCTATCACATTATGTGTCACTAATTCTAGAGTGTACCTACTTCAAAAAGAGACCAACTTACTCGCATTCTTATTTAATTCACATGATCAAATATTCTCTTCTTCCTCCCTTGCCATATTTTCCTTTTTCTTCATCCTCCCTACCCTACCCTACCCTCCTCTCATCACCTCTTACGCACATAATGCTGATAAAATCGTGTCTTTGAGGTTAATTTTTCTACACATAAATTGAACGTTTTTTCATTAGGACAAAAGAGATAATTTGTGTGGAGGTGCTGACAACCGACTATTTTGCTTGATACATTTACAGATTGGAAGACCAGTTGTGTTTTCATTGGCTGTCGATGGGGAGGCAGGCGTTAGGAAAGTACTTCAGATGCTCCATGATGAGTTTGAACTGACAATGGCCTTAAGTGGTTGTCGCTCAATCAAGGAAATTAGTCGTAGCCATATCACGACTCCTTGGGATCCCCCTCACGTCACACCCCGGTTATAAGCTGATTTCTCAACTTCATGCACATGATGATACATACTTATTCAACAATAAAGGTGCCCCCTATGAGAATAAATACCATTAGTTCATCGTCTTTTATCACAATGGAAAAAAAAAAGACGTTACACAGCACTTTCTGAACGAAAATATATTGCATTTAGCAACTTGAAATTGCATTAGAGCCAGATATTTGGTTCAGATTTGACACATTGTTCCTAGACAAATGCAATGTTGCCCTAACATCTTCTAACATTGAACTATCACTAAATAAAAAATGATCATTAGCGGCAATTAGTTCTTAATTGCCGCTAAATATGTATTTTTAGCGGCAATTAACACTCTTTGTATATGTCCCTAAAGCCTTTAGCGACATTGGTTCTAATGGCACTTAACTAATGCCGGTAAAGACTTTAGCACTCTTTATTAATGTCAATATTTATTGCCGCTAAAAAATATTTTTGTTGTAGTGTATTGAGGCAAGAAACTTTTGAGTGAACAAACACAAATAAATGTGAGGGTGTTAGGCTAAATTTATAAGTTGATTTACAAATATTTGTGGCTTATTTATGTGTTTGGTTAAGCTCATAAGTCAAAATCATTCAAAAGTTATAAGTTATCATTTACAACTTATGATTTTTCAGCTTGTTAGAATTTTTGGTTTGATCAAATATTATTTTTCTATTTTATTTTTGATATAGATATTTTTAGTTCTAAAAATATTTTCTCCAAAACAAAACTTTAACTTCCTCTTGAATCGGTATTCGTCGTTCTTCCTTTATTTGCACGAAAAATATTTGAATTTATATATATATTTTTTTTAAAAATAAGTAAGAATATTTTAGTCATTCTGATAAAGAACACCTAATTTTTTTATTTTTTTTGGTTTCCCACCCGGTGTTCGGAGCCCACATCGGAGCTCCGATTAAATCCAAATTGCGCTCTGCAAGGCCCATTCGGGGGTGGCGCTCCCAACAAGATTTTCTTCATACCTAAGGCTCAAATCCGAGACCTCTGGTTAAGAGTGAAACACTCCCATCAGTGCACCACAACCCATGTCGGTAAGAACACCTAATAATTACTACTCCATCCATCTAATTTATATGACAGTTGAAATTTCAAGAATCAACATGATTTTTTTTTGGTTGAGATGTTTTTATAAGTCTTTTGAAACATTCAAGGGCATTTTTAAAACACATCTTTTTATACGTCTCTTAAATATTTATAAAAGACTTGGGGTTTCCAAATCTGCTCACTATCCAAAATTTTCAAACACTAGGACACATGAAGAAATGTTGCCGCCGTGGAGAAACTTCCATCTTTGCCTCTTCCTTTTTTCTTTTAAAATCACTCTAACTAACAAATAAGTAGAAAGTATTTTTTTCTTCTTAAACGTATTTTATTTATTTTTATTTGATAATGTCGATCATATATATAAGATCATAGTCACCTCATCATTAATTTCATTTCGATAACGATAAAAAAATTAATGAAACAGAGAAAATATTTGTATATCTTAATCTTTTACGAATTAAAGTAGGATAAATATATGTTAATATAAAAAAAATATTATTAAGAAAAAGTATGGTAAAAAAAATATGAAATAATATATTTATTTGGAAAAAGAATATTCTTGGCTCATTTAATAATGATTGAAGCATTTTTGGACTAAGTTATTAATGAAAAAGATTTTTAGATCAAATTATTAATTGAGAGTCTGGGATGAAAAAAGTTATAATCAAATGAATCATCATTAACCATGTTTTCTAATGGCTTTCATGAGTCCACCACAACTCAACAAACCAGGTCCCTCAACACAAGCACAAACGACACATAAAGTAATGCGTAAAGTAAAGAAAAAAGGATGTTTACATGGAGACTTCCTTGCTCAGGGGAGGAAAAAAACCACATACTGCCTCACAAGATTTCAACAATAACTCCATTAATCAACGAGTCAAGATTCAGATTCCGAACTCTAGTAACGTGGGAATTAAACTTTTAATCCCCCCCCCCCTTGTAACACCTCTGTTACAAGACAACCAAACAATAACTCTATTGCCCACTACACCAACTAACTCTAGCTGATATAGACTTCATTAAGAACTTGACAAAGCTAACTCTAGCTACAAACTTGACTCGACAATGATTACAACTGAAATGATCTAAATTCCTTTATAACATATGAATAAATCTTACACTTACATTAACCTCACATAGCAACTAAAGACTTCACTTGATCCCTCGAGCAGGTCCCTTGCCGCGTAAGAGAATATCTGTCTTTTAAAGAAGAAAGTCTTTGCTTTTGTGAAAAATTTGATTAAAAATACTAGGTTGTTTCTTTTCAAAATGATCAATATAAGATGGACAAAACAACCTAGTTCAACGCCATTGGCTGAGAGCTATGCTTCTCAGTTACCTTGCCTTACCAACCACTACAGTTGTGACAGCTTTACAACTGTCCTCTGAGGCCTGTCTGAAACTTCAGTCGCTTATGGATCAGGTCCCCTACTAGATCTCATGGTTTGTTAAATCACCAAAACTTCATAATATAACATTTTAAAAATTAAAATAATCTCATGGCATATATCCCATGCCGCATATGAGAATATCTGCCTCATTAAAGAAGAATGAATTTTGCTTTTGTGAAAAACTTAATTGCAAAAACTAGTTTGTTTATTGTTCAAATGACCAATATAATATTGACAAAATAACCTAATGCAATGTCATTGGTTGACGACTCTGTTCCTCTGTTACCGTGCCTTACCAACCACCATAGTTGCGCATGAAAACTTTACAGGTGTCCTCTGAGGCGAGAGAAACTTCAATCACTCATGGGATCATGTCCCCTACTAGATCCCATGATTTGTTAAATCATCAAAACATCAGAATATAACATTTCCTCCCTTTTTGATGATGACAAACCATACCAAACTTGTTCCCCCTAACAACCAGTTCCCACTACAATTATGCATGTTATGCGTGCGCTTCACGAGAATTCGCCTGTCAATATAAACATGTCCCACACAACTACTAGCTATCTTGTATTAACACAATCTTCCGTCTTTTGACATCATAAAAAAGTAGAATAGTCAACCAAGTACGTATCATGCAGTTCATGTAAATTCATGGTCACTTGGGCAACACTTAACATGAATAGAAATGCATAAAAAGTAAATGAGAGATAGTTGACACAAGGCAAGAACATTCATGATTATAGGACATTGCATAAAATTACAAAGAAGAACTAGAGGACTGCCAACAAAGTTCAAAAATAAAGAACACAGGGAGAGGGGTAATTTGAGAATTCAAGAAGTAGGAGGCTTAGGGGCTAAGGATTGGAGAAGTAAGGTCATGCGAGCAGTTCCCTTAGCATGAGTGTAAAGCAGCTACTGGGTGAGATCTGCTACTTCTGCAGTGAGGCTTTCATAATGAGCTTTTAGAGAAACAAGTTCACCTACACCAGGTCCCTCAGCTTGTGCCTTCAACAACTGAGCATTACGTTTGACAATTTCAGCATTCCTACTAGCCAAAGTGACATTATTTTCTCAAGCTCATGCTTCAACTGGTCTTTTTGTTCCAACAAATCAGACACTTGTGACTTGACCTTATTTCCAATTCTACCTTTGACACACTCACATTCAGTGAGAGTAATCTGAGAAAAGTCATGTTTGATAGTCCCTTTAATACCCTTTCCAATTGGAATACTGAAGTGATTATATACCGATGCAATAAGTAACCATACCCCATTCCATGACGACCATTCTTCACAGTCATGGTCTTTAACATGTGTTCCAATATTATTGCTAGAAGATTAATGTCGTCAACCTTACTGAGTGCCTCCAAAAGGATCAGGTCTGCCGCAAAAGCCACAGTCCTCTTTTCTGATATGGGAAGAACCACCTTGTTCACAAACTCTAAGTATAATCAGAATTGTCCCTTTAGAAACTTCTTGGGAATACCCGCAAAACTCAGACTAGGGAGTTTGCCAGCCTCCTTTACAAAGTGTGAATTAGGGGATGCCTTTCAAAAGTATCATTTCCTTTCCTAGTAATCTTCAGAATCTCTCCCAAAATCTCCTTATTCAAGTGAATCAGAATACCATTCACTTTAGTGTTTAAACTCAACTCCTCTATGAATTCCATACTATAATAAATCTCCCTCACTTTCTTTTCATATAGTTCCAGTTCAAGACATTCAAAGATGTGAGTCCATCTTTGAAGTTCCACATCATCAACTAGGTCCCTCATCCCTATTCGTGATTTCAGGGTCCTTCTTAGCGAGTATTTATGTTCATCTTTTCTCTACTTCATTCATAATATCATCAAACTCAGTATCAATTCCCCTTTTTCTTTGGAGTCATCAACCACATTCTCCGGAGGAATTCATCCTTTTCGATCCCTATACAACTTCTCCTTTTCCTATTCTTCAAAGTTTTGACTTTGTTAGCTTCCATTGCGTCACTCATCAACTTCCTTTGTAAGCCTTGAGTAGGACATAACTACGACTTGATAGATTCATAAGTAATAGCCTTTCCCTTTTCAAGATTAATATACTCCATGTCCTTTTGTTAGTCAACAAGTTCCTTTCCCCTTTTTTTCCCAAACGAAGGGAAGTTCATCTTCATCCTCATCCTTCTTAGTGGGAATGACTGATATAACAGTCCCAGGAGTCTGGTCAAACACATGCCCAGACTGTAAAATAGATGAATCTAGTGAGTTAGCCTCCAAATATGATAATGAAAGTTCAAGATCATCCTTCATTTCAGTAAGAATTTGCAGTACTCACTCATCACCTGCTGATAGAATGTTAGAAATAGTGGTCAGATCATCGGGCAGATCTCCATCAAAGAGTTGCTTAGACATGGTTGAAGAAACAGGACCATGCTGTAAGTTGGAAAAATTGTCTACTGAAGGTTCTATCTCTAGAGGTTTGAGCATAGATTTAGCCTATGAATAAGTAGAGGCATTTGGAGAAGACCCTCGAGAAGGGAAGAGTTTAAGGGTAGGAGAACAAATGGGGGGGGGGTGGCAATCTGAGAAGGAGGATTTTGGGTTGGGATCGGCACTGGGAGTAACAAGAACTTCAGTATATGAGGTTTCTATTTCCTCATCAACAATTGAAGTTTGAACTAGGGTTGAGGGAGGAGGGTTTTCATGAAGAAGATCGATTTTGGATGATTCCTCACCTTCATTACTAGTGTTGGTAATTTTCTCAATTGGGGAGGAGGGTTGAGATATTATTGCGTTAAATCAGGAATTAGGTAGATCAGAGAAGATTTTGGAGAAAGAAAATTTCGAATTGAGAGAGTAAATTGATATGAAGTGGAGAGAGGAAAGAGAGAGTATAAAACAAAATGAAACGATGTGTGTAGTCCCTAATAGGAGGTGTCTTTTGGGTTTTCAAAATGATGTGACAACGGCTTAGAAATGGAATGACTGACACGTGAGAGTTACAATGGTTCTCACAAGTATTTCAAAAGTAGTGTTAAGAATGCTAACCTCTGAGACAGTACCAGATCTCTCTCTTCATTTGTTGAATGTAATTTTCCCAGACCTTTCCTGTCATCCTTTTTACTTCAGTAGGTCCACCATGTCTGTATACCTACAAAAGGTATGGAACTGAATTTTGACCAGACAAACGTAGCAAATAACAAGAATACTTGCTCCCCAAGCATAGTCAAAGAAGGGGTTGACTGCATCAAGATGGATCAAGTAGTCGAGCTTGATCATCCCCAACTTCAGTATGTTCTTATCGAACTGTTCCCTATTCAAAGTCTTTAGTGAATACGTCTGTAATTTGATCTTCATTTTTACAAAATTTCATGCAGATGTTACCCTTCTCAACATTATCCCTTAGAAGTGATGCCTCACATCAATATGCTTATTTTTTTTTTATGCTGAACTGGATTCTTAGTCATATTAAGAGCACTAGTGTTTAGGGATGGCAATGGGGTGGGGGGGGGATGCGGGGTGGATATAAGGCTATGCAGGGTGGGGCGGGAGGGATGCGGGGCGGGTATATGTGTTTTTAAACTTAATTTTAATATTTTTACATGTTACAAGAGTGATAAAACATTATTTATTAAAATAATTTCTTTAAAGCTACTAAAATATTCAAGATAGTAAATGAAAATGGTTCAATAAAAAATAATACAATTTCTTACATCTTTCCCAATTGACCTCTAAAAATAATTTTTAAATCATTATCTATTAAATTAATACAACTTAATGATAAAATGAATCTACTTTATGAATTTTATTTTTAGTATCAAACTTAATTAGAAAAATAAAATATTGAAAAAATTATGCGGGGCATATTGAAAATGAAAAAAGTTGTTACGTGGGGCGGGGCAGATTAAAAATTTTCCAGGTTAAGATCAACTCACCCCGCCCCCGCCCCGCACCGCCCCATTGACATCCTCACTAGTGTTATTACATAAGAGGGGGATAATGCAAATAACTACTCCAAAACCTTCAAGTTGTTGTTTGAACCAAAAACTAGGAGACGAAGGATGATCCTAGAAAACAAGCCATTCATGAGGTGCTCTTTCTGTCGACCAGGTATCCTCCATGATCTTCATCAAAATATCCAACCAGATCAAGAGAATCTCTTGATGGGTAGCATAGGACTAGATTCCTGCTTTCTTCAAGTATCTCAAAATCTTTGTAACTTTCAGATGTGATTCTTTTGAAAATGCTTGAAATCTAGCACATATTCCGACACAGAACACAATATCAGGTCTACTGGCAGTCAGATACAGAAGGTATCCAATGATTCCACTGTACATGATTTCATTCACATCTGGACCATGTCCAACGACATCAAACTTGGAGTTTGTGTCCATAAAAGTGTATATTGGTTTGGCATCAACCATGTGGAATTTCTTTAATAGCTTTTTACTGTACTTTTCTTGACAGATGGAGGTGCCATGTGGGGTCAGTTTGATCTATAACGCTAAATGGAAACTTATTCCACCCATCATACTCATTTCAAATTCACTCCCGATAAGTGTAAGAAAGTCTTCGCATAGAGAATCCGTCGTTGCTTCGAAGATAATGTCTATAACATATACTTTAACAATGAAAAAATATTTGCCTCGCGACTTTAAGAAAAGAGTATTGTCAATTTTTTTCTTTTGAACCCATTGTTAAAAAGAAATTTGGATGAACTCTCATACCGAGCTCTTAGAGCCTGTTTCAGTTCATAGAGAGCCTTGTCCAACTTGAGCACATGATTTGGTTGATCAATATATTGAAAACTAGGTGACTTCTTGACATACACTTCCTCTTTAATATATCCATTCACAAAAGCACTTTTCACAGCTATATGATAGAGTTTGAATCCCATGAAGGCTACAAACGCAATAACGATTCTTATGGCCTCCATTCTTGCCACATGAGAAAAAATCTCATCATATTCAATGCCTTCCTCTTGATTATACCCTTGTACTACTAGCCTTTATTTGTTCCTTGTAATGATCCCATGCTTGTTTTCGTATACCCGTCTGGTTCTTACGATAGTTCTATCAGAAGGTTTGTAGACCAAATGTCATACTTTACTTCTTTCAAACTTGTGAAGTTCTTCTTGCATTGAGTTCAACCTGTCACGCCCCGAGCCTACACCCTGGACGTGACTGACACTCGAGAACCATTGTTGGCCCCAAGCGAACCTTTGGCCTGGCTTAACTCTTAGCTCAAGACTTACTCAACATAAAATGTACTGAAATACAATCTTAACTGAACTGTCTCAATAGATAAACTCAGAATGTTTTAGAAATGAACATTCAACTAGCCAAAGTGGAAACTCAAGTCTCACACATCAATAAATGAAATGAACAAGACTCATGAACTATGTCTATCTATCTATGAAGCCTCTACTAACTTAGATGGACGTCGGGACAAGACCCACGACATCCTAATAAAACTAGAATGATAAAGCAAAATAAAGGGATCCTCCGGAAGCAAGGAGGCTCACCAATAACTCTGAAGCTCAACTCGATCAATGAAGTGCTGGATGCTGATCCTGGATACCTGTATCTGCATCATAAAATGATGCACGACAAATGGCGTCAGTACATTTAATGTATGAGCATGTGAACGGAAATCTAAAACAATACATAAGCTTGAACTGAAACTGAAGAAACACTTACCTCGTCTCAACTCATTACAATATAAATCAGTGATAAAGATGCAATTTAAAAAAAGCTTTTAAAAAACAGTAGATAGCAACTCAATGTATTGAAAAATACAATAATAATTCAGTTTTGTGTATAAAAATACAAGTACTCTGTGGGAGATTCTCTAACCGACAACCATCACTATGAGCTATGTGATGATACAACGTCTATCCCACACTGCCAGAACTGTCCTATACTTTGCCGGGGTATAGAACCTACTACTAAGTGGATCCACTAGTCTATGCTAAAAAGCATTAAGGAATCATCTAAAAAGTATGACCCTTTCTACCCACGTTGGCTACATGGTTTATGGGGACTGTGAGTTGTATGAACTCTCCCCCATATCGGTGCTCAATACTACTCCCAAAATACACTAGCTCATATGTTTAAAAACATAACTCTTTCTGTAGTTTGAGATTATTACTCAAAAATCTTTCTCTTAAAAGAGATGGTACTCAGAACTGCTCATGAAAACTCTTTTAGAAATCGGTGTTTTCTCTTTTCTTAAATGTAAAAATATTTCTCTTGGGAATACTTAGTTCCCATATATCATTTTAAATAAAATGACTCAACTTTAATCTTCCTCAAACTCAATGCTCAAGTCTTAAAACAAGTTCAAAAGATTATAAAAAGACTTCTTAAAATGACTCGAAGAACTCTCAAGACTTGATTCTTAGCTCTACCTTGAATTTGAATTTATGGATTCAAGGTTATGTTTCATGTTTATGAATGATTTATAGATGTTTAGAAGTAGTCTAGAGTAGCTATAATTAATAAGGTGTGAAGGTACAGTTTAGAAGGACTCAGACGGGCTAAACAACGAAAAAAGGGTGGGGCAGGCGACCCTGGCGCTTGCCCCTAAACTTCAGAGACCCTGTTTTAGTGCAGTGCTGGTGCGCCACGCCAGCCCTTGCTGGTGCGCCACACCAGCCCTTGCTGGCGTATCAGTGGCGTGCCACGCCACCCCTCCCCCAGTTCAATCCGATGAATTTTTCAACTCGTTTTCTGATCTTAATTTGACTAAAACCAATTCTTTTTCTCAATTTTTCTTTAGATTCAGTTACCCAATACATGTACACGAGAGTCTACTCAAAAACAACTCTTAAACTCGATACGATTATCTCAAGGACTCATCAGTCCCATCCTAATTCAAGAACGAAAGCAAACTTCAAGAATACTAATCAAGAACATCAAACCTTCGACGTTCTAAACCGAAATTACGCTGAAAATAACATGATTAACGTGTGGGTGAATGAACCCAACACTATGAGAACTCACATACCTCTTAGGGATTAAACCCTTGGCGAAATGACCTTCGATTTTGCAAGAAACTTGATGAACGCCTTGACTCTTCTCCTCTTTTCTTCTTTTTTCTCTTCTTGAACTCCTTTCTAAAACCCTAGAGTGAATTAGGATTGTGTAAACTGAACCAAATCAGTTTATACCCCTAATTATTTACTAAAAATGAATTAAATCTGATACGGTAAGGAAAAGATAAAAATACCCCTCATATTTTCGGGTAACTTTCCTTAACTGGACAACCCAACTTCAAACGGGCATATCTCCCTCATACGAGCTTGAAAATTAGCAAACTCTGTGGCGTTGGAAGCGGATTCCAAGACCTTTCATTTGATATCTTATGGGCCACCTAATTCATCTTGTACTGAAAGTTATAGTTATTTGAAGTTGATCTTAAACTCATATCTTATGCATAACTTGCAAAATTTCAGATTTTGCTATTTCCAATTTAGTTCTTTCTATTGTTAGCTCTTTCAAATACCGAGGTGTTAAAATATCTCCCCCTTGGGAACATTCATCCTCGAATGATATTACTCTAAGTAGACTAAGGGTGGTAACATCTAACAGCCAGCTCAATTACTCAATATGCAAAGTAACACAACATTTTAACTTAAAATAAATGCCAAGAAAAGGATTAGTACCTTAATTTGGAATTCCTGCGGACTCAAAGAGATGTGGGTATCTCTTCTTCATATCCTCCTCAGCTTCCCAAGTAGCTTCCTCGACAAACTGATTCCTCCACAGAACCTTGACTGATGCTACCTCCTGGGTTCTCAACTTGTGAACCTGGCGATCTAGAATCTGAACGGGAATCTCCTTATTAGATAAGCTATCCTTAATACCAATATCTTCAGTAGGTATGATAAGTGAATGATTGCCCATGCACTTCTTCAACATTGAAATGTGGAATACCGGATGGACCGCTACTAACTCTTGCGGTAGGTCCAACTCATAAGCCAGGTTACCGATCCGCTTGGAATTCTGTAAGGAACAATATACCGAGGACTAAGTTTCCCCCCTTACCAAATATCATAACACCCTTCATGGGTGAAACCTTCAAATAAACCCAATCATCTACTTCAAACTCTAAGTCTATTCTCTTAACATCTGTATAGAATTGCTGACGACTCTGCGCTATTTTCAACCTCTCTTGAATAGTCTTAACTTTTTCCATGGCTTGATGAACCAAGTCTGGTCCTATCAACCCAGCTTTACCAACCTCAAACCATCTAATAGGAGATCTACATCTTCTCCCATAAAGAGCCTCATAAGGAGCCATCTGGATGCTAGAGTGATAGCTATTGTTGTAAGCAAACTCTATGAGAGGTAAGTGATCATCCCAATTACCCTCTTAAAATCGATCACACACGCCCTCAGCATATCTTCTAAAGTCTGAATTGTTCGTTCTGCTTGACCATCTGTCTGTGGATGAAAAGCAGTACTAAGGTTCACCTTCGAACCCAAACCTTTCTGGAAAGACTTCCAGAATTGCACGATGAATTGCGCACCTCTATCTGAAATGATAGACACCGGAACTCCATGAAGTCTGACTACCTCTTGAATATATAACTTAGCATAATCTTATGCTGAATGGGTTGTCTTTACCGGTAAGAAATGGGCTGATTTAGTCATTCGATTTACAATCACCCAAATCGAATCATGCTGCCTACGAGACCGTGGTAAACCAGTAATGAAATCCATATTGATCATCTCCTACTTCCATTCTGAAATATCTATGTTCTGAGCCATACCACCGGGCCTCTGGTGCTCTACCTTGACTTGTTGGCAATTCGGGCACTTAACAACGAACTCAGCGACACACTTCTTCATACTACTCCACCAATAGACTTCTCTCAAGTCACGATACATCATTGTGGAACCCGGATAGATAGAATATCTGGAGCTATGAGCTTCCTCCATGATCCTCTCCTGGAGTTCATCTACCCTTGGCACACACAATCTACCTTGATACCTCAATACACCATCCCCCTCTTGTTCAAAAGTCATCACTTTTTGCTTATGAACATTTGCCTTCAATTCAAACAAAATAGGATCTTGGTCTTGTTTCTTTTTCAGTTCGGACACTAATGATGATTCAGCCCCATTCATCGCCACTACTCTTCCCTCGTTGGAATCCATTAGTCGGACTCCTAATTGTGCAAGTCTATGCACATCTTTGGCTAACTTTTTCTTGTTTTCCTCAACATGGGAAGTACTACCCGTAAACAACCTTCTCAAGGCATCAACAACCACATTAGCCTTACCTGTGTGATAGAGAATATTCATATCATAATCCTTGAGTAACTCCAACCAACTTCTCTGTCTGAGATTAAGCTCTTTTTGAATAAACACATACTGAAGACTCTTGTGATCGGTGAACACATCTACATGAACACCATAAAGGTAGTGACGCCATAATTTCAACGCGAATACTACAACAGCCAACTCTAGATCATGGGTTGGGTAATTTCTCTCGTGAATCTTAAGCTGTCAGGAGGCATAAGCTATAACTTTTCCATTCTGCATCAATACGCAACCCAGTCCAACTCTAGACGCATCACAATACACCACAAAGCCTTGCATACCCTCTGGTAAGGTCAATATTGGGGCAGTAGTCAACCACCTTTTCAATTCCTGAAAGCTTTTCTCACAAGCTTCAGACCATTGAAACTTTACTATTTTCTGAGTCAACTTGGTCAATGGGGATGAAATAGATGAAAACCCCTCGACGAACCTTTTATAATAGCCAGCCAATCCCAAGAAACTCCTAATATCAGTTGGAGACGTGGGTCTAGGCCAGTTCTGCACTGCCTCTATCTTTTGAGTGTCAACTCGAATTCCATCACCGGAAAGAATATGGCGTAAGAATGCCACAGACTCAAGCCAAAATTCACACTTAGAGAATTTAGCATACAATTCTCTATCCTTGAGAGTTTGAAGAACTACTCTGAGATGACTAGCATGATCCTCTTCATTCCTCGAATAGATTATAATGTCATCAAAGAACACGAGAACAAACATATCTAAAAAAGGCTTGAATACTCTGTTCATAAGATCCATGAATGCTGTAGGAGCATTAGTTAACCCAAAAGACATAACTAGGAACTCATACTGACCATAACGGGTCCTGAAAGCTGTCTTAGAAATGTCACTTTCTCTTACTCTCAACTGATGATAGCCTGATCTAATTTCTATCTTAGAAAAACAAGTGGCAACCTGAAGTTGATCGAAGAGATCATCAATTCTCGGAAGAGGATACTTATTCTTGATAGTAACCTTATTCAACTGACGGTAATCTATACACATTCTAAGAGAACCATCTTTCTTCCGCACAAATAAGACCGGAGCGCCCCAAGGTGAGACACTTGGTCAAATGAAACCTTTCTCAAGAAGATATTTCAACTTCTCTTTTAACTCTATCAACTCTACTGGAGCCACTCTATATGGCGTAATAGAAATAGGACGAGTATCGGGAAGAATATCTATACCAAAGTCTATTTCTCTCTCAGGAGGGACTCCGGGAAGATCATCTGGAAAGACTTCTGGAAATTGACTAACAATTGGAAGTGACTGAATAGGTGGTGTCTCAACACTAGAGTCATTAACTCGAACTAAGGGATAGATGCACCCCTTGGAAACTAACTTTCTCGCCTTAAGGTACGAAATAAAATGACCCTTAGGCACTGCTGAACTACTCATCCACTCAATAACTAGCTCATTAGGAAACTAGAACTTAGCAACTCGAGTTCTACAATCAATAGAGGCATAACAGGCATGAAGCCAGTCCATACCTAGAATGACATCAAAATCGACTATATCTAACTCAACTAAGCCAACCATGGTATCCTTGTGATTGACGGAAACAATACAACCATGATAAACTCTCTCAGCTAGAATAGACTCACCAACCTGTGTAGAAACACTGAAGGGCTCAAGAAGTTGCTCAGGAAGAATATCAAAATTCATGGCAATATAAGGAGTCACAAAAGATAGACTCGCTCCTGGATCTAGCAAAGCATAAACATCAAAAGTAAAGACTTTAATCATACCAGTGAAAACATCTGGAGAATTCTCTTGCTCTTGGCGAATGGTGACAGCATATAGACGGTTCGCCCCTCCTCCTGTCCCTAAAGTAGCTCCTCTAAGTGCAACCCTGTCTGGTGGAGCAACTGAAGAAGATTGGGCTCTATTAGCCATATTTCCACCGCCTTGCCTGTTCTTAGGGCACTCTTTCATGAAGTGACCCTCTTGACCACACTTGAAGCAACCAGTGAAGCCATCACGACACACCCCTGAGTGGGTCCTACCACACTTAGCACATGTGTAAGTCCCATTTCCTTCTTGTGCCACACTACCTTGAGACTGTGCAGGTCTAGCTCTGAAATTCTATGAATTCTTATTATTGAACTCACCTCTGTTCCTTGGTGCAGGTGCACTAGCAGGTGATGGAGCAGGTCCCTTTTGTTTATGTTGGAAAGATGATCGGTTTTCATTACTCTTCTGTTGTCCGGACTCATTTCCTGCAGTTTTAGCCTTTTTGTTTCGGAACTCTTCTCTATCTCTCAGCTTATCTTCCTCAACATGTTGCACATGGATCATCAGCACGCTATGTCCATATCCCATATTAGCATAGCTGCCTTGCCCTCCTTACTTGACAGACGAGACAACCCAGTGACAAACAGACTCATCCTGCTCCTTATGTCAACAACCATCTCTGGGGCATAATGGGACAGTTGGGTGAACCTAAGGCTATACTCATGCACACTCATAGATTCTTTCTTAATAGTGAGGAATTCTCTTACATTTGCCTTTCTTAGCTCACGGGGAAAGAAACGCCCCATGAAGGCACTCTCGAACACAACCCAGCTCACAATCGGTGCACCCTCAGCTCTACCCTTCTTCCATTAGTCAAACCAGATTCTAGCAACACCCTTTAGTTAGTATGAAACTAGTTCCACTCGCTCAACATCAACAACATGCATCACCTCAAATACTTTCTGCAATTCCTCCACAAAGTTTTCCGAATCCTCTGTGACACTTAAACTAGTGAAGCTTGGAGGATTCATCCTTAAGAACTCACAGATCTTGGAAGTATCAGCCACTTCCTGTCGATTCTCTCTTTGTTGTCCAGCTTGGTTGGTCACAACTTGGCTCAACATGCGGACAGCTTCCCGAAACTCAACATTGGTGACCTCTCCTTGGGGTGGGTTGCACTTCTGGTGCATTAGGTACCCCTTGATCCTCAAAATTCCTCCTAGAAGGACGACCTCAGACAACTCTTCGTGGAGGCATGATCTGAAAGATACGTGCAAGCATGAGTTAGAAAGAAACTTTTATAGAGATGAACTCTATCAGACGAACAGAGTATGAAAGAAGTGAGATAGTTCCTAAATGTTGCAGCCTCCTAATTATAGATGTGGCGCACTTCAAAATCGATAACTAGGACTCTACAAACACGGCTTCATAGACATCCTAGGACTCTTGAACTCTGTGCTCTGATACCAAGTTTGTCACGCCCCGAGCCTACACCCTAGACGCGACTGACACTCGAGAACCATTGCTGGCCCCAAGCGAACCCTTGGCCTATCTTAACTTTTAGCGGAAGACTTACTCAACATAAACTGTAATGAAATACTATTTTAACTGAACTGTCTCAATAGATAAACTCAGATTGTTTTAGAAATGAACATTCAACTAGCCAAAGTGGCAACTCTAGTCTCACACGTCAATAAATGAAATGAATAAGACTCATGAACTATGTCTATCTATCTATGAAGCCTCTACTAACTGAGATGGACGTCGGGACAAGACCCACGACATCCTAATAAAACTAGAATGATAAAGCAAAATAAAGGGATCCTCCGAAAGCAAAGAGGCTCACCAACAACTCAGAAGCTCAACTGGATCAATGAAGCGCTGGATGCTAATCCTGGTTACCTGTATCTGCATCATAAAATGATGCAGGACAGATGGTGTCAGTACATTTAATGTATGAGCATGTGTACGAAAATCTAAAACAAGACATAAGCTTGAACTGAAACTGAAGAAACGCTTACCTCGTCTTAACTCAACTCAACTCATTTCAATATAAAGTAGTGATAAAGATGCAATATAAATAAAAGCTTTTAAAACAGTAGATAGCAACTCAATGTATTAAAAAATACAATAATAATTCAATTTTGTATATAAAAATACAAGTACTCTGTGGGAGATTCTCTAACCGAAAACCATCACTATGAGCTATGTGATGATACAACGTCTAGCCCACGCTGCCATAACTGTCCTATACTTTGCTGGGGTATAAAATCTACTACTAAGTGGATCCACTAGTCTATGCTAAAAAATATTAATGAATCATCTAGAAAGTATGACCCTTTCTGCCCACATTGGCTACATGGTTTATGGGGGCTATGAGTCGTATGGACTCTCCCCCATATCAGTGCTCAATACTACTCCCAAAATATACTAGCTAATATGTTTAAAAACATAACTCTTTCTGTGGTTTCAGATTATTACTCAAAAATCTTTCTCTTAAAAGAGATAGTACTCAGAACTACTCATGAAAAATCTTAGTTCTCATATATCATTTTAATGAAAATGACTCAAATTTACTCTTCCTCAAACTCAATGCTCAATTCTTAAAAAAAGTTCAAAAGATTGTAAAAAGACTTCTTAAAATGACTCGAAGAACTCTCAAGACTTGATTCTTAGCTCAACCTTGAATTTGAATTTATCGATTCAAGGTTATGATTCATGTTTATGAATGATTTCTATATGTTTAGAAGTAGTCTAGAGTAGCTAGAATCAATAGGGTGTGACGGTACACTTTAGAAGGACTCAGACGGGCTAAACGATGAAAAAAAGGTGGGGGTAGGCGACCCTGGCGCGGGGCACCAGCCCCTAAACTTCAGAGACCCTATTTTGGTGCACTGCTGGCGCGCCACGCCATCCCTTGCTGGCGCATCCGTGGCACGCCGCGTCACCCCTCCCCCAGTTCAATCCGATAAATTTTTCAACTTGTTTTCTGATCTTAATTCGACTAAAATCGATTCTTTTTCTAAATTTCTCTTTAGATTCAGTTACCCAATACATGTACATGAGAATCTACTAAAAAACAACTCCTAAACTCGATGCGATTATCTCAAGAACTCATCAATCCCATCCTAATTTAAGAATGAAAGCAAACTTCAAGAACATTAATCAAGAACATCAAACCTTCAACTTTCTAGAATGAAATGACGCTGAAAATAACATGATTGGCGTGTGGGTGAAGAACCCAACACTATGAGAACTCACATACCTCTTAGGGATTAAACCCTTGGCGAAACGACCTTCGATTTCACAAGAAACTTGATGAACGGCTTGACTCTTCTCCTTTTTTTCTCCTCTTTGAACTCTTTTTCTATAACCCTAGTGTGAATTAGGATTGTGTAAACTGAACCAAATCAGTTTAGACCCCTAATTATTTGCTAAAAATGAATTAAATCTGATAGGGTAAGGAAAATACCAAAATAACCCTCATATTTTCGGGTAACTTTCCTTAACTGGATAATCCGACTTCAAACGGGCATATCTCCCTCATACGAGCTCAAAAATTAGCAAACTCAGTGGCGTTGGAAAGAGGATTCCAAGACCTTTCATTTGATATCTTATGGGCCACCTAACTCATCATTTATTGAAAGTTATGGTCATTTGAAGTTTATCCTAAACTCATATCTTATGCATAACTTGCAAAATTTCAGATTTTGCTATTTCCAATTTAGTTCTTTCTATTTTTAGATCATTCAAATACCGAGGTGTTACACATCTCATCAGCATACTTCACATTTTAAGCTCAATGAAAGATGTAAAATCTGAGAATGCAACTAAATTTCTTAATCTAGTATGCAATCTAGAATCTGAAGGGGAAATTCGATTATCCAAGGGATGAGATGACTTATGCTTCCATCCAAGATTTCTTGCAAGTATTTGAGTTTGATATACACCTGATTGTTCATGATCAAAATCAGCAGCTTTAGGTTGAGCCTGATAATCTTCTTTAGAGTTTTCTTGCTGACCAGGTCGCTCTTCTGGTTCTTTATCTTCATTATCCTTTTCAGGTTCATCAACTTCCTTAGCCTAATTATCAGTAGTGACTATATCAATGAGGCTATCCCTCTGAATTTGAAGTAGCTTTTCAATTTCTAAATCATCCTTGTCTTTCAGATTATCAATTCCACCAGATTCATCAAAGAAAATATGAACACTTTGATCTTAAATGCATAGTGTTCTCTTGTTATACACTCTGTAAGCCTTGTTGGTTGATGGATAACCTATAAACACCCCTTCATCACTCTTGGGATCAAATTTGCTAACATCATCCTTTCCATTGTTGAGAATAAAATATTTGCAACCAAAAGCCCTAAGATAACTCAGTTTAGGCTTTCAATTGTTCAACAACTCAGATGTGGTTTTTTAAGGATAGATTGTATTAGACAGTGGTTTGTAACATAACAAGAAGTGTCTACTGCTTTAGCCCAAAAGTTTTTTCTGAAGATCAAAATCTATCAACATAGTTCTTGCAATATCAACTAGGGTTATGTTCTTCCTTTTTGCTATACCATTTTGCTGAGGATATCTGGGAGCTGAGAAGTTCTGGAGAATTCCATTTTCAGCACATAAATTTTTTACTTTGGCATTTCCAAACTCAGTACCATAGTCTGAGTTGATCCCTGCGATATTGCAGTTTAGCATCGTCTGAATCAACTTTGTAAATATCATCAATACATCAACAGTGTCATCCTTTGACTTGAGAAACGTAGTCTATGTATATATTGAGAAATCATCCACAATCACAAATATAGTAAAACCTCACTAAATTAATTCTCGGTTAATTAATAACCTCTCTAAGATAATATTTTCCTTCGGTCCCGACTTGGGCCAATGGAAAAAATCACTCATTTTTATAAGATAATAAGATAATATATTTTTAGAAGACCCCTATATAAATATATGGTCCAATTAATATTATAAATTAATAATTCATCAAAAGTACAGATATATCTAAGACAATATAGTGAAACATGATTCTATTGTGTTCTATTTTTTTTGTTAAAATTTAAATCTTGTTGAAGCTCATCTCTAACTTTCTTATGTATCCAAAAATTTCGGTGTTGTCTTTTCAAACTGCACCATAAAATTGTGAAGAGTTCTAAATGTGATAAGTGTTTTCTTAACCGTAACAGGTTCCAAAGGTATTGTATCATCTTCTACTTTACTATCAACATTTTTTTTTCAATTGTATCCACAATTTCTTCTAAGCTCTGACCTCTGAACATGTATCATTTTCACCCATCTAACAGGTTATTAACGTCTATTTTATTGGGAAAATCGAGATCATTGCTTATGACCTCAAGTTCATGAATGACATTTTCATGAGTGGATTCATTTAAATTCTGAGATTTCATCCCAAACGAATTTTGTGGTGTCAAAACATTCTTTAAACTAATAAATATTATTATATTGATTAAATAATATCTCTATAAAATAATTATATTTCATGATCCCATCTATATTAGTTTAGTGAGGTTTTATTGGATGTATATCTTACCCCCTGTGTTTTGGATCTTTACAGGCCAACATAGATCCATGTGAAGTAGTTCGAAAGGCCTGGTAGTGCTTACCTATTTCTTCGATTTAAAAGAGGATTTTCTATGCTTTCCTCTAACACAAGCATCACAAACTTTGTCATTTAAAAATTTGATTTTCGGCAACCCATGGACCAGGTCCTTTAACACATGTTTGTTCAGAAGAGATGCACTAACATGACCTTGTCTTCTATGCCTAAGATCAACATTTTCACTTAGTACTGAGATAAGTAAGATTATCACCTCGAGCAGTATCCAGATCAGCTACATACATATTTTGCATCTTTTAGCAGTTAAGATAACATCCCAAGATATTACATTTGTAATAACGCATCTATCAGATAAGAACTTGACTTCGTTTCTCTGAGCACAAAGTCATACACTGAGAAGAATATACTTCGAACCACTTACATAGTACACATCTTCAATAGACTGCTCCGAAAAATTTACAATTCTTTCTACATCAAGTATGTAACCCTTGTTTCCATTTCCAAAACAGACACCTTTACCTTGAAGTGCCTTGAGTGATAGGAAGTTTTCAGTTTTTCTAGTCATGTGCTTTGAGCATCCACTGTGTATAAATCAACTATGACTACTTCCTACTACTCTTACCTACATGAAGAATCACTTGTTAGATTTAGGAACCCACTCGAGTATGAGTTCCAAAAATGTAGACAAAGGTGTAATCAACGACTTCTTGGTCTAGATAGGGAACCTTTTGCTTCCTTATCTTAATGTCAGATCCCATTATCAAATTTTCCTTCTATTTAGAATAATTTAAAAAAAATTCTTTACTGGTCTTTTCCAAGCATCACAATCCTTCTTAAGATGACCATTTCGACCAGAATGTATGCACAAAAATTTGTCAGAGACAGAGACATATTTGCTACGTGGAATATAGGAAGGATCTATCTTCACGCATCTAGACTCTTTTAATTGTTATAACCCTGATTTGTGAGAGTTGCTAGTATTTTGGAGGAGGCAGTACAGTTAAGATATTTTCAAATCTTCTTTAAGTTGAACCAGGTCCCTTTCTAACTGAAGATTTCTCTCCAAACACATAACTAACTTCAGTTAAGAGTTTTTAGAGCTTTCTTCAAGTTCTAGCTCAAATCTACTAGCTCAACCTTACCCTTAATATCAATTTCAGGAATTTTCTTCAACTTCTCTTTGAGATCTGTGTTTTCAATCTCCAGTGAGACAATTTTTCCTTCAATTTCTAAAATTTGAGCAGTCAAAATAGTTTTCTCATCTTGAAAAATATCCACACTATTGTTGGAATTTTTTTTCCAGCTAACTCACAAAGTTAATCGATCAGGACACTAGCTAATTTTCTTAGTTTCTTGATAGAGTAAATATTTAGATTTTCATTGAGGTCAAGTAAGGTTATCTCTTCATCTATTCCATCTTCAGATATTTTTCATCAAGGAAAACAGAGAATCAAACACATCTTTATCATCCTTGAGCACCATCATAGAGACATCTTCAGGATAGCCTGATTAATCAGAGTCACTTGATGTGTGTCCCCAGGCTGCGAGAGTCTTTTTGACTACATAGTCAGCTGCAACTCTCATTTTGAATTTATCTAAGACCTGGTCCTTGCACTTTTTTTTGTCTTCTCTAGCTTTGACATAATCTTTGTATTTTAGCTTGTACATAGGACAGTACTCAAACTTCTCAATACTCTTTTGGAAATCTCAGTTTCATCTCATCTTAAATGTAAAAACATTTACTCTTGGGAATGTAAAAACATTTACTCAACTCAGTGCTCAAGTCTTTAAAACAAGTTTTAAAATAATTTGTAAAATGACTTCTTAAAATAGGGTTCATGCCGAATTATAGACGTGAACAACTCAATTCAAGGTTTTCAATAACCATGCATAGAACTCAATACTTGGAACTCAACTACTTTAGAACTCAAGGAGTCAATAATACTACTCATCTCAGGAATGCTCGACTCTAAGGGTTCATGCGGAATTATGGCATGAACTACTCAACTCAAGGACTCAATGATACCTCTATTCTCTAGACTTCTCGACTCATAGGGTTCATGCAGAATTATGAGCATGAACTACTCAACTCAAGGACCTTCATGGGTAACATGTAGTAGCCCCATGATTAGAAATATAATCCCAAAATGATTAGGAACTCAATACTCAAGACTTAGAACTTGAAGATACTATTCATCTCAAAGATACTCAGCTGATGGAGTTTATGTGGAATTTATGGGCATGAACGACTCGACTCAAGGGTCTAAATAACAATATGAAACTCATGTATACGACTCTACTCGGTCTCATACTTACTTACTCAAAACTCCATTTAAAACTCAAGTGTTGGCTTTGAAAAACTTCTCAAGATTTATAACTCAAAATAGGGTTCATGCTGAATTATAGACATGAACAAATAAACTCAAGGATCTCAATAAAAATATAGAAACTCAATAATTAGGAATAGAATTTTTAAAAGAACCATGAACTCAAGAGCTCAAATCAACTTATCTCAAGAATACTAAAATCTAGGGGTAGAATCCTAGATTCCTCTTTTACTGATTTGAAATAAGATGTAGGGCATGAGGATGAACTAGTCCAACACTACGATAGCCTTACATTCCCGTAATAACAAGGTTCTTGAAGAATCTTGAAGAATAATTTTATTAGAAGCCTTGAAACTCTAGCTTGAAGGTAAACGATCAAGAAAACCTTTCTTGAGATTCTTGAATTAGTTTCTTGAAATTTCTATGGCCAAGAATTATGATTTTCATTAGTGATTCATAATTGTATAGAGGAATTTGAGTTGAAAAGAATGTAATTCTTGGAGAAAGACTTACCTTGAAGAAGAATCTTGAAAAAGATTGAAAGAATCTTGAATGGAGTCTTCTACTTTGATTTTTCCTTAGGGTTTTTCCCTAGGGTTTGAGAGAGAAGAGAATGATGGATTAAAAGATGAAAATCTGATTGTTTTTAGCCTTTTATTAGTCAAGAAATTAGTTTAGAGTTTTCTTGGAGGTAAAAAGATAAAAAAGACCCTTTTTAATGTTTTCCCATCGGCTAATTCTTAACAACACTATATTAGGTTACTAAAATAGTCATAACTTTTTTCTCAGAAATTGGATTGACTCGAAATTAGTGGCGTTGGAAAGTAGATTCAAATACCTTTAATTTTACAATAATGGAACACATAATTCTTTATATTCTAAGAGATATGTTCATTTGAAGTTTACCCAAGTAGAATCTTACAGCAAAACTTAATCGATAAGGAAACTTCAAGAACCCTTATCAAGAACTCATCAAGAAATTAAATTGCTCAATATTTATGGATATATTCGCAAAAGAAACTCATGATTGGCGTTTGGGTGAACAAACCCAACACTACGAAAGATTACATACCTCAAAGAACTAGGTTCTTGGCGAAATCTTGAATTTCTTGAACGAACGCTTGAAACTTTTATTTTTTTCCTCTTGAATCTTCTCTCTAAAACCCTAAATGCTTTTGGGGATGAACGAAACTGATTCTAATCAGTTTAGACCCTTAATTGGGTGTAATTCGCATTTAGAATAAGTGGGGGTAAGGAAAAGACTAAAATACCCCTTCTATTTTTGGTTACTTTCCTTAAATGGACAACCTGACTTCAAAAGGGCATATCTCCCTCATACGAGCTCAAAAATTAGCAAACTAGGTGACGTTGGAAAGAGGACTCAAAGATATTTCAGTTGATATCTTGTGAGTCTCCTAACTCATCCTTTGCTGAAAGTTATGGTCATTTGAAGTTGACCCCAAACTTAGAAGAACCTAGGAATGACTTGAAGGAAATCTCTTTAGTTCTTTTTGGAAGGAAATCTCTTTAGTTCTTTTTGAAACTCAAGGTGCTTCAATTAGTGACCTTAACACCTAAGACAATTTTAAATTCCTTCGAAAAATCTTACTCTCAACGAAGAAGGGTTCGAGTCCTAGCTCAAAATTTTTCCGGGGTGTTACAATGAGTAAGAAGAAAGTGAAAAGTTCTTAAATATCATAGCTTCCTCATTATAGATGTGGCGCGTTTCACATCAATAAGAAGAAGTCTACTAGACAGGAATTCATAGACACCTTAGGTATTTTGAACTCTGTGCTCTGATAACCAAGTTTGTCATGCCTCGAGCCTACACCCTTGACGTGATCGGCGCTCAAGAACCATTGCTTCCGAAGAGAAACCTTGGCATGGCTGACTACTTAGTGGAAGACTAACTCAAGAAGAATTAAGCTTTAAATTAGATTAAACCATTTAATCTCAAATACGTAACTCAAACTGTCCCTAGAATACTCAATGAAAGCATAATAGTTGAAAAACAGTTTAACAAAGAGATACTGCAAACATCCTCAAGAATAACTATCTATGAAACCTCTATTATTCCAGATGGATGTAGGGACAAGACCCACGACACCTCAAAGCAACCAACTAAAAGAAAAAAGTGGAGTCCTTCGAAATGTAAGGAGGCTTAGTAAAGCTAACTGGAAGTGCAAGTGATCTCAATAAAACACTTGTTGATTACCCCGAACACCTGTAACTGTATCATAAAAATATGCAGGTCGAATGACATTACTACATTGAATGTAAGAGTATATAACATAACCAAAGAGAAATGATTGAATGAAAGGACTGCAATAGATATAGATATATATAGTCAACTGAATGTAAAGAAATAAAGGAGTGAAATCATTTAAACTTTATAAATACTTACACATCTCTGAACTCAACATATTTAGTGATATGATAAAATAACTTTTTAACTCTATTGGGAGATTTTCTAACTGACAATCAACACATGAGCAACGTGATGATACAGCGTCTTGCCCACACTGCCAGAAGTGCCCTATACCTTGTCGGAATAGAGAACATCTTAACTAAGTGGATCCACTAAAGCTCGTCTGGAAGCAATGAGGAGTCATGTTAAAAGAACGATCCTTTACATACGTTGGATACATAGTTTATGATGAATGTGAGTTGTCTGAAATCATTCCCATATTAGTGCTCAATACTACTCCCAATAAATATATACTCATGATATGCTCAAATTTATAAAACATACTCTTTCTCAATTTGAGGTAATTTCTCAAAATATCCTCGTAAAAGAGGTATTACTCTAAAATATCTCTGAACTCATTATAGCTCGTTTAGAAAAAATGAAAATTTTCTCTTTTCTCAATGTAAAAAGTGATATATTTGAGAATACTTAGTTTCCTTATACTCTTACTCAAATCACTCTTTAAACTCTAAGATATAAAAGGTTGGTTAAAAGAATTCTTAATGCTAACTTAGTAATAACTCAATAATAGGGTTAATGCTGAAAATAGACATGAACAATCAACTCAAGAATCTCAATACAAGATATAACAACTCAAAAATCAGGAATCTAATTCAAAACTTTATAATGAAACTCATCTCACGAATTATCAAAACTAAGGATGTAACCCTAGCTTATTATTTACCTATAGAAAGTAGGTGTAGGGCGTGAGGACGAACTCAGTCCATCACTATGATAGCCTTACATACCTAGAAAAATAAAGTTCTTGGCGAAATCGGTCAATAACTCAAAAAATGCCAAAATTCTAGCTTTCTCCTCTTAGATCCTTGCTCTAGGACTTGAAAGCGTTAATGAATGTAAAATGCTTGATTAACACTGTTTAAACCCTTAACTAGGTGTAAAACCATCATGGATTAGGCTTAGAAATGGTGGGAATATACTAAAATACCCCTCTTATAAGATGATGAAAACCTTATACGGGTCCATTTACGGTTCATGGTTTGTTCTACGGACTGTAGATCCTACTTGTGGAATTTATATTGAATTTTTTGGCTAAAAATTTCATTCTACAGGTCCAATCTACGACCCGTACATATTTCTACGAACCGTAGATCCAATATGTAGAATTTATACAATTTTCAAGCTTAAAAGTCCATTTTACTGTCCAAACTACGGCCCATAGAAGTTTCTAGGGCCCGTAGAATGGATCCGTAGGAATTGGACCCCAAAAACTGACTTCTCTAAAGTTTTCTACGAGTTGACAGTAACGATCATCGAAATTCTACGACCCGTAGACGCAACTCGTTAGAATTGACTTCAGGGAACTCTAATGTGACAGTCTATGGTAAAACGTCCATAATTTTTTACTTCAAAATCATAATGAGGAAAACTTGGTGATGTTGGGAAGAGAACTCATAGACCTTCAAATCTATAGTTTATGGCACCGAATTCATTATGAGTTGAGATATATTCTCGTTTTAAGTTGACCAAGTGGAATCTTAGTTCAAAACTAATGGGTAAGGAAACTTTGAACTCAACTTTGTGCTAGGGGGTTCTTGTGACTTAATTCATATTCAAATCCATTCTCACATTAATGACTTGAAATTAACGCCTAAGGAAAATTTAAGAATCACCCGATACAATCTTACACGCAAATGAGGAATAGTTCGGGCCTTAGCTTGAAAATTTTTGGGGTGTTACATTTAACTAACGTAAGTCTTTAACTTTAGCTTTTTGTCAAGCCCAATATTTAAATTTTAGGCCAACTATTACAACCCTAAGTCCAAGTCCATCAAAATTATTATTTTAGTCTTTACCTATTAGTATTTTAGTCTTTACTTACCCTACCTCACATAAGATAGTCACACTTTCTCTTAATTGAATCACTTGATTTGGTAATAATAACTTTAGTATTGCTTAATTGCTTAATCGTTTAATTGAATCCATAGTAGCTTAGGTGTCTGTGTCTAGATACGTATGTCCGTAAAAAAATCATTACTTTCAAATCGAGAAATTCAAAAAAATCAAACCAAACCAACAATAACTAAACCGATAGTTATTTTTTCCGTTTGATTTTGTTTGGTTTTAGAAATTTAAAAACCGACTAAATTGTCTTGATTTTAATTTTAACCAATAACCGATCCAGACCAAACCACGAACACCCCTACTCACAAACTTCAATTCCTTATTGTTTACTACCTCTGTTCACTTTTGATTGTGACTTATTCTAAAATGTATTTTAATATTTACTTTTCACTTTTGATATCTCAAGAAAAGACAATTTTTTTTTTCCATGTTTTACCATTTACATTAAAATACTTATTCTTCAAATCATTTTTCAAGACTTAATACTAAACATCATTTAATAGGGATAGTTCGATAAGATACCTATATCAATAATTATTTTCTTAATGGGTGTGCCAAGTCAAACAATGACAAGTAAAAATTAACGGGGGAGTATTTTATTTAGGGCCAAGTACATAACTGGACATTCGGTGGAAAATAATGTCAACCTAATGAACCAAAATATTATTTTCCAAATGGGTGAAAGTTATTTACTCCCCCAAACTTTGGTTTAGAAATCAAACTCCCCCTCAGCTTTGAGAAATATTATTCTCCCCCTTTTTTTCTAATTAATCTTTTTAAATGTCCATTCTACCCTTACATTATCAACCTTTATCTTCTTTTTTATTTATATTTATTTTAAAATCATAATATTTTCATTTTAATGTATATAACAATTTTTTATTAAGAAAATTATTTGTTTCATCCAATAAAAATTATTGATTGAGAGTATAATTTAATATCGTTCCATAAGAAAATCAATAAACAGAATAAAAATAATAGTATTAATTTAGTGGAATCTATAATTATGTGATTACTTTATAAATATATTTTGATGCAGGTAATAAAAATTATTAATGAAAATAAAGATATATTTCATAAAAATTTCTTAAAAGACAATCTATTTATATTGAAAAATAATTAAACCATAATAATTTAGAAAATATTTTATTAATGACAATCAAAATTCATTTATCTACATTAACAATAGAGAATAAGAGATAGAAATAATTACATAAACGCGCCTTTTTAACTTGGCTTCAGGTGTCAACTTCAGTCTTGAACTTTTAGTGCGCACAACTAAACATTTAAAATAATACAAATAAAATTGAACAAGTAAAACACACGTTCTACATGAAATTTCACACCCGATACACTCAAACTAATTCAAATTATGTCATGTAGGACACATATTATGGTATGTATAGAACATTTGTGTAACACCACGACTTTTCGAAACGTCTAAATTAATTCGTACCTTCGTAAAAAGACAAAGAGGGTGAGTAATAAATTAAGAATGATGTTTTATGTCATATTTTAAGTGTTCAGGGGTTGTATTTCAAGTTTTGAAGTTAGGTAAGTGGCAAAATAAAAGTTGGCGAAAGTTATCGTAAGTTCCTTTTTAAAGATTTCTCTGAAATTTAGGTCAAATGTCTCAGAGGTTCTCTCAATCTATAAAGAGTTATGGCGCCCACGACCTATCAAATCGAAGGCCTACGAGTCTAGTTTCCAACTCATCAAACCGCTCATTCATACGACTTCAGAATAGAGAGATATTTGCGTTTTCGTGAGACTGCGCAAGCAGGCAAGTGAGGTGGGGCCCTAGGTCGGTGGAAATTTTTATATATCTTCTTCTTCCAATCCTTCTTCATTTTTTTTAGTTAAAAACCTTAAAACTTAGAAAACTCATTTCTGGGATGAACCAAATTATAGATTTTCTCGACTTAAGTCCTTGACGAAAGTTGTTCTACGCGTTGAGCTCGTCATCATGGTATAATTTATTTTATCGATTTCGTAGCATATCATACTTTAGTGTTGGGACAACAAGGGTTTGGACATTTTTTAAGGTTTTGAGGTGTATTACGAAGTTAATATCAAGGTAAGACCCTTCTTTCATCGACTCTAGCTTTGATAAGCCACAAATAGCAATTTGTGACGGAAATACATATCTTTTATCAGATTATCATGGTATCTTCTATTCTTGTGTGTTGATTATGGTCCTGCCTTGTTGTAGTATCGAGGAGGGTTGTGAGTAAAAGTCGTTAGGCCATGTGAATTCAGCGAAAAAGGTATGTTGAGGCTATTCCCTTCTTACAGCATGTTTCCTTAAAGCTTCCGAGCAATGTAATTGGGTTGTTATCGTTGTTAAACTTGTAGCCATTATTGTTGATTGTTGGCTGCTCGAGTGGATATAATCCTCCCTTGTTGGGATTCTTATTTAGTTAGTAGCTTCCCTATGTTGGACACGACTTAGAGGCTATTTGTATAGGTTGCTGATAGCTAAATTGCTCGCTTTTAGCCTATTGGATTGTTATTGCTGCCCTTGGGGCTATTGTGGTTAGCTGTAGGAATGTGATCTATGCCTAGAATGGCTATGTTCTTCGTACGGGGCTATATTGATGCCTAGAAGGGCATGAGTTGCCTACCTGGCTACATTGATTCCTAGAAGGGCTATGAGTTGCCTACGGGGCTACATTGACGCCTAAGAAGGCTATGTGCTGCTTACAGGGACATGTTGTTGCCTAAGAGGGCTATGAGTTGTCTATAAGCTATATTAATGCCTAAGAGAGCTATGTGCTGCCTACAGGGCTATATTATTGCCTAAGAGGGCTAGGTGACTGCCTACGGGGCTAGGGACTACCGATAGGGGTATATAGACTGATTGGAACCTTCTGGGCTTATGGGGGCCTGGGTAGGTGGTATTGTGTGCTGTTTGTACCTGCCGAGCTTATGGGGGATTGCTTAGGTTGTTTTTTTTTTTTTTTGATATTTTTAGATTTAGGAGAAGGTCAGTACACTTATCTTATCCTTGATTTATTTATTGGATTACTCCCAGTATATTAGGATACCTGCTCATAGTCTATTGCCTTTCATACTCGGTACACTATTTCGTAGTGATGCCCCATTGCCTGGGGGTACTGCATTCATGCCTGCAGGTCCCGACAGACGACCCAGTAGACCTCCTCAGCAGCAGGATTGACTTCTATCCGGTTGGCTAGCCCCTTTCCTCTGGAGCTACCAGAGTTGGGAGGTATGTTAGCTTTTGTTGTATATATTTTTATGGGTAGGCTGGGCCCTGTCCCACCAATCTTTACTACTCTTAGAGGCTTGCAGACAAGTGTGTGGGGTGTATAGCTACGTTATGGCCATGTTGGCTTAGTTTGTTGGTTCGCTGAAGCTTGTTAGTTGTTTGATGTATTGTCTTGATATATACCTGCTTTCAGTTTCGGTAAAGAGATCATGGTGGCCTCGATGACCCAATCAGGACTTCTGTGCTATTTGGCTATTTCTTTATATGAACTCTTGGGAGTAGCTGTTTCCTTTATAGATCTGTTGACAGGGGCCTTGCCGGCCGAGGGCTTAATTTTAAGCCGAGATATACTTGTTTGTTTTCTTGATTGCGTGTGGCTGCCATGCGCTAGTAGAAAATGGATCAGCAGGGTCGGCTCGGGCCTGAGTTTTGGCATTAGGAGCCAGTTGCACCCCTTGAGTTTGGGGCGTCACAATCTGTATCTACTTGTTCAACTTTATACAAGTTTAAATGCCTCTTGTGCAAACTCATATTAAAGAACACATTAATATATTATGCCTAAGAGACAAAGAAAAACTGAAATATTCATGCACATAATACATTCATACATACGTACTTAATGTATGTAATATTAAAATAACAATTATTAAAAAATAACATTGTAATTTGCAAAAACTTATTAAAAGAATTATATATATATATATATATATATGAGAGAGAGAGAGAGAGAGAGAGAGAGAGAGAGATTGTATATATGAAAGATTAAAAATGACAAGGGTAAGATAGACTTCACATAGAATAAAGGGGGAAGAGTAATGATTATTTCTGAAAGTTGAGGGGGGGGGGGGAAGGTTGATTTATAAACCAAAGTTCGAGGGTGTAAATGATTTTCAGCGTATTTCCAAATTGTAGTCATTCTTGACTTATTTGCTTTGTCTTGTTCTTCCTCCTTTGTTTTGGGTTGGGGTTTCTTTTTTTTTTTTTTTTACAATCAAATATAATTTTGTAGTCTTTTTTATTTTTCCAATATAATGGAGATTGTTAGAATAGAAAAAAGGAACTTATCTCTAATCATTCAAGTTTATTTTTTATTTATAATTCGTTTGTAATAATTAAATAAATATACACATTAATTATAGGGCAAATCATTTTTGTATCCAAAAAGTGAAACTATTTACAAGCTCATACCCCATTTCTTTTATACCCCCTTTTTATAATTCAGCGCAAAACTATTCACGTCAGCTTTGCCTCCTTCACTGCCTTCTTCTTCTTCCCCAAGCTACCTTCTACGCACGCGAAACTACTCACGCCAATTTTCCTCCTTCATGGTCTTCTTCATGGTCTTCTTCTCCTTCTCCTTCTCCTTCTCCTTCTCCTTCTCCTCCTCCTCCTCCTCCTCCTCCTCCTCCTCCTCCTCCTCCTTCTGCTACTTCTTCTGCTACTTCTTCTTCTCCTCCTCCTCCTCCTCCTCCTTCTTCTTCTCCTCCTTCTTCTCCTCCCCTCCTCCTCCTCCTCCTCCTCCTCCTCCTCCTCCTCCTCCTTCTTCTTCTTCTTCTTCTTCTTCTTCTTCTTCTCCTTCTTCTCCTCCTCCTTCTCCTCCTCCTCCTCCTCCTCCTGCTTCTTCTCCTCCTCCTGCTTCTTTTCCTCCTCGTCCTCCTCCTCCTCCTCCTACTCCTCCTCCTGCTTCTTCTTCTTCTTCT